>PVLD010013105.1:0-57381 GCA_004027595.1 Dinomys branickii | reverse complement strand
CCGCGCTCCCACTGCGCCTGGACCGATCCCCGCTTCTTCCCCGCGGGGCTCGTCCCCGGCTCCCAGCGTCTGGGACTTTCCCACGTCTCGCCCCGGCAGCCTGGTCTGCCCTACCACATCTCCCCCGGCATCTCAGAGAAATACGCCCAGTTTAAACTTCCCAGCCGAGGTTCCGGCATTCACGCTCACCAAATCTGTCTCGAGCTGGTGGTGTTTATTAAGGAGGTTCGCTCCCTTGCTGCTCACCCGGTCGCCATCTTCCCCGGATCTTCTGACACATATAATTTAAAGAACTGGTTATTGGCTCATAGTTTCAGAGGTTTTAGCCCATGGTCAGCTTACTCCAAAGCAAAAATGGCATAGGGGAGTAGAGCTGGTCATCTCATGATAGCCTGGAAGCACAAGAGCAGAAAGAGCCAGAGAGCTAGAGGGAGGCATGGGAAGGGGGGGGAGAGAGAGAGGGAGAAAGAGAGAGTGAAAGAGAGGGAGAGAGAGAAGGAGAGGAAGGGAGGGAGAGAGGGGGAGAGAGAGAGAGGGGGAGAGGGAAAGGAGAGGGAGAGGAGAGAGTGAGGGAGACAAAGAAAACAACAGAGAAAGAGAAGAGAGAGAAGAGGGAGGGAAAGAGGGAGAGAAAGGGAGAGAGAAAAGGGAGAGAGAAGGAGACACACAGAGACAGAGCAGAAAAAGACACACACACACACACACACACACACACACACGGTATCTCCTTCAAAGGCATCCTCCCAATTCTCTCCAGCCGGACCCCACCTCCTAATAGCACATTCAGCTGTGAGCTCAGTACTGGGTTGATCCATGGGTGAGGTTAGTGCTCCCATGCTCCAGTCAGTTCTGTAAGTCCCATGAATTTGGCTGCACTGGGGATGAAATCCTCAATACATGAGTCTTTGGAGGACACTTAGTGTTTAAATCACCATAAATCTTGTTTTTGAAAATGGAATACTCATTCTTCACTCTGTAAGTGAAGAGGAAGAAGAATATTTTATTTTATTTTAAAGACAAAAGAATGGAGACATATGAACCAGAATAAGCCATAAACAATACCGAAAATACAAAATTATACAGATTATAGTAGGGAATTAGCACTGGATGCTGTTACATAATGTTATCTTTACATTAGTTAACACATAAACATTAAAGGAGATACCAAATTATAGAGAAGATAGTAGGGAATTAGCACTGGATGCTGTATAATATAAAGTTATCCTCACTTCTGTTACTACAAAAACGATTGAGGAAATACAAAATAGAGAAATAGAAGGGAATTAGCTCTGGATGCTGTCCAACATACTGTTACCTTCACACTTCTTACTCAGTTACACAGATGATGGCCCATTTAATCATTCAATTTTCTCCTCCCTGATCTCCATTGCCCTATCACTCAATCAGTCATCTTCCCTGTGATAATAACTGTACTCCTGGGTTTATCTATACCCCTGGACTCTCGCCTTGGGAAGAGATATAGCTGCCTCAGACTATACTGTAACATACATGGGTGTATACAAACTGCCATGGTCGGAGGTGGAAAAGCACCTATGCTCACAGCAGACCACCCGGCTCCATCCTGTCGCCGTACTATGGGTGGGGGCAGGTCCAGACTGTGGGGCGCCCCCAGCGGGGCCCACAGCGGAGCAGCCACTGGACCCACAGTGGAGCAGCTGTGGGGCCCTCAGTGGAGCAGCTGCGAGGCCCACAGCAGAGCAGCCCCAGGGCACGTGCCCCTGTTGGGGTGCCCTCGGTGACCATTCGGCTCTGTCCCATTGCCTTGATGCCGGAGGCTCTTTCTTCTCTTCCTCCCTCCTCCTGATCTCCAGTATTACCGTTCCCCACCCCTTGTAGCTGGGCATTGGACGAACTTACAATGCTTGGTATAAGGGCTTGAAATCTCCCCGGCCCATTCTCACTGTGTTAGTTCAGGGTATGAACTGAGTTTAAAGATTAGTCCTAGAATAGAGTTGGAGGATTTTCTCAGGTCTGCTGTATAGAGTATGTTGTTGTTTTTCAGACTCCTGGTCTGCTGCTTTTCACCTAATTTGTTGCTATGGGTTCATGCAAGGTTCATATGTGCAAGCTGTAAGGAGACCCCCTTGGTGCTCACATTAATAGTTTGGGGTGAGTCCTAAAGACTGTGGATTCGTCCCATTGTTGCCAGGAACAGGCGGTGCTTGCTCAAGCTTCGGAGACTCAAGGTGCTCCCAGAGAGTTTAGGGTGGGAGCTGAGTCCTGGCAACCCAGCTTGCACTTCCTGCCTGATGTTGTAGTGAGAAGGGCGTGGAGCCATGTGATCCACCTCCATCTGCATCTCCCTCACATTGCGGTGCTGGAGCCCCTGTCTGCTCCTTGGCCGGATCCCTGGGAGTTGCTGTGGCTCGCCGCCAAGGTTCCCCGCTGCTCTCCACCGGTAGCGGCTCACCCAGCGGAGAGGCAGGGGGTCACCGCCTCGAGGCAGGCACAAAGCCGGGCATGGTGGGCTGTGTACTAGTTGCATTGATTCTCTCCAGGCGCTGATTAGGAAGGTTGCCGCAGGGTGGGGACTCTGCCCCAGTGGCTTTCGCAACCTCTCATTCTCACACTGGGTTCGACAACTGCTCCCAACAGCCATTGCCTCTTTTCCTGGCTGCGCCCTCCCCTCTCCAGCCCTGGACCAGCTCTCGGAACTCTGCTGTCCCCTGGCCGAGTTGGGAGGCTTCTGTGAGCGTGGGTCTCTGAAACTGAAGCTGTGAAAGCGGGAACGAGGGCGTGGGCCAAGGGTGTGTTTGGAGTGGTGACTTCCTCCTTCTCCTCTCCCCATGACTGTGCCATGGCGGATCTGCAATCCTTTCCTCCAGAAGAGGTTTTGCTTAGTCTTCAATTCCCATTTCAGATCCTTCCTGAGTTCAGGATACCCACCTCTTTTCTTTCTGTCCTTCACATGTTGCTATATTCCTATATTCCTTTGTCTGAGTGGCATTCCTCTGGGAGGTTCTCTCTCTGCTGCCTACCCGGTCGCCATCTTGAAGTCCTCTCATAAAATTTATTTAGTTATTTGTTACTTTCTAATGAATTGACCATTACATTTCTAAAGTTCTGAAATGGCCAACAAACTATAGAAAGATACCACTTTAGGCTCCTGCTTGAAACCAACAGCTACGGAAAACTGCTGGCCTTGATTCAGGGCCAGTGCCTTCTGCTTTTTTACTCTGCAGCCTTATGTGTCTTCCCGGTAGATAAAGTTCCTGTGCCTCACAGGGAAAGCTACTGTTGGATTAGGCCCTGTCCTATCCCTTGTCCCCTGCTCTTCCCCAGTAAATAATGCTTTGGCAGTGGCGTCTTGTCCAGGGTGAATGCACGTACTGTGAGGGCTGCCTTTAACTGTTTCAGTGCCTCTGTCTGCTGGTCCCTTCCTTGCAACGGCTGACTTCTGGTCTCCCTTTCTCAACTAAATTTCCTGACCCAAAAGACTCTTAAGTGACCAAGTTTTGCACCTTTCCAGGAGGTGAGTTCCCTCTGCCTGTGGCCATTGTGTCTTGCTAGTTGCCTTGCTCAGTCATCTGGTCTGATCCAATCATTTGGATGGTGGCCTCAACGCAACGGTGGTTCAGAGTAAAGCTGGCCTTCACTTTTGCCTGTTGGATGCTCCAAAAGAGCCATCTGCGTCCCGCTGGTTGGAAGGTTTGTTATACTACAAGGTGCTTTTCAGGTGGACGCAGCATCACCATAGGGCCCACAGTGGGTCTCAAGTTTCCTGTTCTTTCTTACTTACCCCTGGGCTATATTTTTAAAAAGGTGGTTTAGATGTAACTGCCTGACTTCAACATGGGTCAGAAACTTTGGTGCCATAAGAGAGGTCCCACATATCCCTTTCCAAATCCTTTCACAGTCCTCTCTTCTCAACTTCAAGTTTTGACACTGACCTCTCCTTCCTCCAACCTTACTGGTATAAATTATTACAAGAGATATCAGTTATGAGTCACCCAAAAAGTGCTGAGGTACCCCTAGAAAAAATTCTAATTAGTCTAGTTACAGTTATAAACCTAAACTATAAAAAAGGATTATTATAATTTAGCACTATCACTACATCTAAGGCTATACTTTAACAATAATTGTTTTGAATGTTCTATATATTTACTTCTCTGTTCACTGGACTATTTAGTCTGCTTTTAAAACTGGTTAAAGTACCTGCAGCTACTTCATTAGTGATTTTTTGAGCCCACATCCATTTCCTTTTTGCTCTCTATTTTTGTTCTTATAAACTTGCTTTTTTGAGACTTTCCGTAAAGAAAACAACAACCAGTTATGTAGATTTGCAGGGAGCAGCCAAACTCAAGAGATTAGAGGGTAAACAAAGAAACTGATACCAGGCTAACATGAGGCTAACAGAAAAAACATCAAGGTTTGACAACATAATATGTGTGTTTCTGTGTGTTATCTTTCAGGTGTCAAGTTATCCCCTAAAAGTTGTGTTTCACTTGGCTTATAGGTAAATAGACACTTGTAGCATTAGCCCAAATGGCATTTTTCACATGGTTTAATAATACAACAGTTTAAATGCATTTATAAAAATAAAGATGTTTTTAAAGTTGGTGACATGTTTTCATCCAGATTGTTAGCTAATCAAGATATTATCTTAATTTTTATTTTTTTTATTTTTTTTATTTTTATTTTTATTTTTGCGGTACTGGGGATCGAACTCAGGACCCTGCGCTTGCTAGGCAAGTGCTTATTCCACTGAGCTATATCCCCAGCCCCAAGATATTATCTTAAAAAATTAGTTTTATAAATGCAACATCTGTTATTTTCTACATAAAATAGCTTTGAGGTTTTTCCTTGGTTAAAGGAAAATTATGTTTTCTTGTCAGTATCTAGGTTCCTGTGTTTGCATGTCTGTTCATCTGACTGACACAGAACCAAAAGCGTAGCAGTGAATACTTTCGGCTGCTTTTTAAAATGCTTGGCTTAAAAGTGTTAACTGCTACACTTTGATTCTCATGAGTCATCTAAAATAATTGTTAATATACATAAATAACTGAGGGCTCCTTGGGCTTAGAGAACTGCCAGATAAAACTCCCCTCTGTGGCTAAAAACCTGCTGCCTAAGCCAATTTGCTTCAAGTTGGGTGACTTCTCCAGTTTCTCCCACAGTCTTACTGTGACCCCCCAACAAATGCTTTTCAATAAATTATGATGTATGGCTATAATTAGGAGACCAAGGTTTTCTATGTCTAAAACAATTAAGTTTTCTTAAAATATTGAAATGTTAACTGGGCATGGTGGCACAACCTTGTAATCCCAGCAGTCTGGAGGCCGAGGCAGGGGAATCACCATGAGTTCGAGGCCAGCCTGGGCTACATGAACAAGTTCAAGGCCAGCCTGCACTACATGATAAGATCCTGTCTCAAAAAAAAAAAAAATTAAAATGTTGTTGGTTAAACTTACAAGACTAGATTTAAACCAGTTTATATTTTACTGATCTAGTTCCTTGTGTTTTCTACTGTTAGGCTTTTGGTTACTTAAGAAACTAAATTTTAAGAATTAAACCTTATTTTAATGTTGACCTATAAAGTGTTCAATGATTAATTTATAACTGGTTTAACAGCTATTAGGTTATGACACACCCTGTATATCTGGGACTGAAGATATGTATATACATTTAAAAACAAAAATAGACGGTGAATAGTATCTTATAGTTAGACAAAGATAACCAATTTGTGAAATAAAAAGTTAGACATACTTCAGAGACTATAACAAAACCTGATGGATTTAATATACTGTCAACATAGCTGTTGCTCTAAAATGCTATGTTTGCCTTTGATTTCCAATTTTCCCCATAAACTTTGTAACTGTTATCTGTTAACATCCTACAAAAAATTTGGCTTTTAAAACAGCCATCATTGGTAAAAGAAGTAACAGTTCACTGGCAATACTTAATACTTGGAAATGCTCACTATCCAGATAAGGTTATGTAAGTTAAATCTAATACTCCCCCTTCAATACTGGTAAAACTAACCTTCTGGCTGTTCAACAACTGGGGCTTAGAGACCAAAGCTAAACAAAATAACTGAGCTTTAAGAAGGCAGCCAATATTTTGGCCCTGGCCTTCTAAGGTTAACCAAAACCCAGAGGATAGGGGAGCCCTCTAAAAGCATCCTACAACTCCAAGGAGTCACCCAACCTCCTGAGCAGGGAGATTGTTGGACCCTAGAGGGCAGGGGTCAGCCATTGTACATTGTGCTAAAAAGAGGGTCACTAAAAAGTGATATGTCTCTTATGCTTCCAAAGAAAGCCATATGGTCAAGCATGACCATGACCTAGCCTGGCAGAAGATATTGGTAGAGAAAAAACAAGAAAACAAAACTATGTGAGAACTAAGAGACTCTGTACATGTCTCCAAAGGAGGCTTAACCAAATTTAATATACGTAGAGGTTAATTTTGATTACGACAGGTCTCACTTCAACTTGGTGTTAAACACTCAAAACCCCACAAAGATGTATAAAAATAATAGTAAGATATAAGAAGGGGGCTCCATGTATCACACTGGCCTCTACCGGCAGTCTTCCACTGTATCTAGTTTAACAACATGAAAGAGCCACAGTGGCCACTGAAAAGCACCAGGAGATCTCTAAATTCCTCGGCTGAAAGTGTCCTTAAAAACCACAAACCCCGCAATCTCTTCAGTTGTTTCTGATTGCCTAGAGACTGTCAGACTTGAAATGGTCATTCAGATGGATCCGACAATAAATGTGTCAGACCCCTCTTATTAGGCTCCAGTAGATCAACCCTCTAAAGAGTCCATAACTTTTGACTCCCCCAACGTGACTTCTACGAGTGCTGGCCTCCTACACCAGCCTCTTTCAGCTGGAAGCAGTAGACTGAGACCTTTGCCCATCTTCACTGATGGCAGTTAGAGATACTTCTGCAGAGGGAAGGGTGTAATAGAGCACAGTGGACAGTTCAGTTGGTATATAAATAAGGGCAGCCTAAAATAGAGTTGGATAAACAAAAGTGCACACCAAGTTAATACCTAATTCAAGTAGTGCAGCTAGTTAATCGTACAAATGTAAAGCAAAACAAAATAAAATAAAAAACCAGTGGCAGGAAGAAAAAAAATTTAAAAATTAGGATAAAAGTGGATAGAGAGATAAAGACCCTTCCCCAAAAGAAGGTTCTTATACAGAGTATGCTAAATTATTTGACAATTCCTCCCTACTTCCAGACTAGACATCAAGGAACATTAAAAATGGAAAATAACCAGTTTCCTTTGAACTTGCTTCCTTTGAAATGAGTGAAGTAACTGGTTTTTAAAAATCTCTACAAAGCCTCCTGTGTTCTGCTTGTCTTTATAAGACCAAACCAAACAAAGCATAGAGAGAATTCTATTTCTCAAATCCCCTTGTAGTTGGTGACCACCAAGAACTATTTTAAAAAAATTTCCAATAAACGTTCTCCCAACTCTTGTGTATATGTGGCGCTTATGGCTGGAATAACGAGTAAATATTTGCTAAGCAAAAGACTAGTGAATGATACATAGTAAAAGCTGTAAACATGCTTGAAAATAAGTGTGATTTGTGGTCAGAATCAGAATATGTGATTCTATACTGCTCCATTCAAAAGAGCCACTCTCAGTTTCTCCACAGGCTCTTAGCGGGCTGAGCCTCAGGCTCATGTCCTCCATCCTTCATTCATCCTGTGGTCAGATTTCTTCCTTTGCTCATTTAATTGTCACTAACTGTAACTGTGCAAATGGGTAATCTCCTCACAGAGGATCCTCATTAGTATACATTCATGTTTCTCCTGATTTGAAAAACTGAACCAGAAAATTGATGTGAATTTATGTTTTTATGAAATAAGTTGACTAATACTGCTTTGTTCTCTGAGTAGAGCTGTCAAAACCTGCCTTTGTGTTCACAGAGAAGAGGTATTAGGAGTATCAAGGTCAGTGGTGTACTGTTAAGTAGTCAACAGTGGGCTTCCACTCAGCCCTGTTTGTAGTGTTCACAGTGGAGCTACTCCAGTCATGGCCAATTTCAAGCTACCAATGTGACCTCACTGGTGTGGAATTGGGTAGAGATGTGGGAGCAGACTCCAGAACTCTTCTCCATGGGGTTTGGTTTGCAGAGGTAGATGGAATGTGTATGTGTGTGTATGTGTGGGTGCCTTAGGCTCAGTTTGTCAAGAGTGTTTGGACATGCCAAGAATCACTGCTTTTGGTGTTACCATTTATTTATTCTACAAATATTTATCAAGATCCCGCTAAAAGCGAAGTATTGCTTTAGGTGCTGGGGACATAGTTGGGAAGGAAAAGAAATCCTAGCCTTTATGGTGTTCGTACTCCAGTGAATGATATATAGAAATTTTTAAATTCAACTTTTTAGGACCTTCCTATTCTCATATTTTGGGATCGTTTGAGTCTAGTCCATAATACACTATTAAGCAAAGAATCTTGAGTTAAGTTCCTATAACATTTTCATTTATTAAATAAAGAAAATAATATGGGCTCATTTTAGTTTTCCTGGATATGAAGCAGGGTTTATGGAGGATGAGGTGGAATTGCTTTCTGAATTGTTTCCATGTTGGAATTTCTGAGACTTAATTCTTTTGATTCTAGAAGGGTTGGCAATGTGCCAGTAGGCATGAGTTAAAGAACAGAGAAGATGGGGTCTTCCTTGGAATTTCAGTTCCCTAGCTAATCCAGAGGAGGTGATTGTAGGCTGCAAACCATTACCCTTTTCATTAAAAATTATGACAGCTGAAAGCTTACAGAATGAATTAGCTTCTGGAGGCTGAAATCATGTCTAAGACCATGAAGACCCATATCCTCAAGAAAAGTGGGAGAGAGTTGGTAGGGCTGCTGTTGACAGAGCTCTAGAGAGAAAGATGATATGTACATTGTAGAGAAAGATGATTTCCCTTTATCCTTCTGAGTTCTCAGCTGGGACCTCTGTAGCAAGAGAACAGATGAGTTTATTAATATGTAGGTCTCCTATGTACATATATCATCCTCCATTGAATGCTATGATAACAGAATGTCACATGCTGGGTAACTTACAAAGAAAATATATTTATTTCATCATATTCTTGTTACAGAGATATCAGAACTCCCAGGTATGACATAAGAGAAACACAACTCCCAACCCATTAGACATCTGATACTCTGAGTTCGTGTTCTCTAAAAATCAAAGAATGAATTCTAGGAACAACAGAGGTTAAGAGTAGGAAGATATTTACTGAGAGAGAGAGAGAAAGAGAGAGAGAGGGAGAGAGACAGTGCTTCCTGAGAGGCAGGAGGGAGCCCAGTGGGTTGCCATGGATCCCTCTTTACAGGGAAATTTTATAGAGCCATACTCACATGAGTATGATGTGGGTAACAGCTATGATTCACCAATAAGGATATTGTTGCTTAGGTAATAGTGATCCAGAGGGGAAGTAAGTCACATAACAAGGGTGCATGGAAAGAACAAAAACTTTTTCAAGGAAATGATGAGTCTGAAGGCTTTGGTCATCCATCAGGGTGACTGATGTCTATCTAGGCTTCATTAGGCCTGTTGTTTGTACTTCGAGGAAGTACACAGACCTGGTCATTTCTTCTTTATCTTGAGGCCTGGTCTCCAACAGATCCCCAGCCACAGTTGAGATGTGTTTCACCTTGGTCCTGGCACTCTGGAGAGCCTAGCCCTAGCTGGCAGCCTATAATATTTCTGTGTAGCTTAGCTGTCTGTAATATTCTGAAAGTGAAAGATTCCAACATCAAGGCAGTGGCATCTGGTGAAGGCCTTTTTGCCTTGTGGTAGAGGACATCACCTGGCAAGAGCAGGTAGGAGTAAGAGAACATGTTAGCTGAGGAGGTTTGCCCTTCTCCTCTTTCCCATAGTAAAGATTGAACCCAGGGCCTTAGCACGGATCTGTAGCCCTTTTTATTTTTTATTTTGAGAAGGGTCTTGCTAAGTTGCTGAGTTGCCCAGACTGAGCTCAAACTGGAGTCTCTTGCCTCAGCTTCCCAGAGTGCTTGGATTACAAGTGTGTGCCACCACACTTGGCTGAGAGCTGGCTTTTATAACAAAGCCCTTCTCGTGATAGCCAGCCAACTCCTGCAGTAGTGTCATGAATTCATTCCTTAGAGTGGAGTCCTCATGACCTAATCACCTCTAAGACAGGTCCCATTTCCCAGTGCAGGCATAGTGATGATTAAATTTCAGTGTTTAAATTGAAGCACTGAAGGAGACATTCAAACCATAAAGCATGGGAGGCACTAAAAACATGGGTAAGTCTTAAAGTGGTGACTTTAGTGCTCTGGTTTTTGTAGCATCTTTAACAAAGAAGAGTAAATTTTTGTAGAAGTTATAAGACAAATGAAAAACACCTTGAGACTAAAGGAAATAACAAATTGTGGAAAGGCAAATACAATCCTGTATCACTTAATAGGCTGTATTCTGAGAAATGTTCTTAGGAAATTTCATCATTGTGTAAACACTGTAGAATGTGCTTATGTTAACCTAGATGGTAAAGCCTACTATACATTTAGGTGTAGACTATTACTCCCAGACTGCAAACTGGTACACCACGTTACTATACTAAATACTGTGGGAAATTGTAACACAAGAAGTTGTGTATCTAAACATACCTAGGCATAGAAAAAGAACAGTAAAAATACTAGATGACAGGAAGTGTACAGCTCCATTTTACTCTTATGCAGTTAATGACTGTATAGGGTAAACTCACTGTCAGCAAAGGTTGGTTAGTAAAGTTTATGTAAATTCATCTGGTGTCCACTCCAGGCTGATAAGTGTTTAACATAACCTATGGTAATCAACTCTTGTACTTCCTGATTGAGGGAAGGGGGAAGAAGGGAGAGGACACACTGTAAATTTGTGTCCTACTTTTAGGGAAGTGGAGGGCAGAGAGTTTTTCTCGTCTCATTCTTTTTAGTTGCCTTCAACTCAAAAGAATTATTATGCAAAAATGGCATGTTTTGGGATGCACATTCTGCTATTCTTCAGCATACTCCTTTGGAAGATGGTTTTGGGTTTTCAGTGAGGTACATCAAATCTTTCCCGTTGAAAATCACTGTCTCATATTTACTGATAAGAGTGATTTGAGGGTTGCAGTTTTCCCCTAAGAAGATAGGTTCCTAAGGAAATTAAAAAGCTTTTTTCCATCCTGGAATGAGGATCCTTCTTAGTTGCATTGAAATCACCAGTGTGTCTCTATGTATGAGTTTTGGACTACTTACATTAGAATTAACTATTAAGCACCCCAAATCTCAGAGCCTCTGGATTAGAGTTTAGGAATTCACATCTTTAGTAAGTGTTGCCAGTGATAGGCACGTTAAAGTTTGAGCATCTCTACTGGTTCAGAGTCATAGAATAATAGTAAATAATCTTAGTGTTCCTATGGAGACAAATGTAGCCTTTCTGACCCTAGAGTTGAGCCTGGGAGGGGTTGGTAGTGTAATTTTGCTATTTAAACACACAGTTTTAGAGCAGTAAAAACAAAGCCCTCTTCCAAAGACCACCACAGTGGGATGCTTTGCTGTGGGCCAGTTGGTCATTGTGCCACGATCACTGTGCGGGTCAGAGACCACCAGAGGAACAAAGGGCAAAAAACCCCAGGGCCCTTACCTTGTTATTCATCAAAAGCATGATTTGTGTTTTCCTCTGAGGCAGCCAGGGACTTCAGAGGGGTTTTGCTAAAAACTGACTCTTCGCTTGGGCCTGTCAAATCCTAGTAGTCAACTAAAAGTAGAACAAAGTTTGACCTGCATTTGTAAAACTCTGGGTCAAAAGCAAATCCTTCTCAGCCCTGCATTTAGGCATGTTGATAGCTTGGGGACTGCCTCTAAAAGTTGTCAACACAAACTTTATTAGACCTAAACTTACCTCACCTATCTCATCACTGTTCAAGACTGAGAACACCTATGCCCTTGAAGTCTCTGTTGTCCTAAACCTATGTTCACTTGGATTTTAGCAGAGCCTTACATGACTGAATAGCTCCTTAAGTCATGAAGATTCATCCTGAGCTACAAAACTTGAGATACAAGTACCTCCTTAAACTGGTTCCTTGACTTCATGAATAGGCTATTCTGATCCTCTTCATTAAAGTGTGCCCCTTCCAAATACTGCTCAAGCTGTAGCCCTTTTCTTATCTTACCTTTCAGTGACAGCTTTTGCCCTTGAACCCATACAGTCACTTTAGTTTTAATATTCATTATCACTAAAACAAGGATCCATGCTAACTGGTGACAATGACAGCTAAAGGTAAACATAATCATTTCATTTTCAGTCATTAAAATTTCTTTCTGTTAGCTTTAGTTTGTGAAACCCAGGTATTTGCATAAGATGAATGGAGATCAGTATAAGTGAACACGTTTTGTGCCCTTGATTCATATCTTGTCATCCTAGTATTGGTGTGCCATGTGTGGATTCTCTCCACTTCATTTGGACTACTGTTGAGGGAGAAACAACACAGGTATCTTTGATTCAATGTCATCATTTATAGGTTTGAAAATCAAGATGGGAATGGGGGAATGCCTTCTTCCAGTAGCCATATCAGAGCTGGAAGAAGTCCCCAGGTGTTGCCACTTTTAGGTGAGCGTGTTTCTTTCATTGTGTCTTTGTAAATTCTTTGGGGAGTCTCCCAGGTCTTGGCTGTCAAAATCCAATGTTATTTCTAATGTGTTTAGGGTTCTCCTATGAAAGCATGGCAGTTGCAAAGAATTATCTATCCAGTTTATTTTGAGAAATTGTGTCTTCCTCCTCTCTGTGTCTTGTTCTGTATCTGTGAGCCATTTTTTTTAAGAGGAGAGGGTACGGCATGACAGATGTAATCAAGGCCAGGGGCCTGCCCTCAGTGCCTGTGAGGACGGGCATACTGTAATTATCAAGTCCTATGATAATTGTGCCACAGTTAATTAATTGGAAGATTTGACTCTGATTTACTTTGGAGACTTAGAAGTGATTCAGTTAATGACTTCAACAGCTGCCTAGGCACAAAGAGGTGGGGACAGATTTGTATTTATTTTGCATTCCAATTCTTTCTTCTTACCTCTTCTTTACCTGACATGCTCTGAAGATCCACTGAGGCTAGTAAGAGGTTTGAGCCAATGGTTTCTGACTTGGGGAACTTAAGCAAAAATGTAAAATGTTCTTGGTCATATGGCCATCATTGCTTGCTATCTACTCAGTATCCATCCTCTTATTTTTTCTTGCTTAAGGAAACTTGATTTTGTTTGGGCCCACATAGAAATACCTTCCAGATTCCTTGTAGGTAAGGGTGGCTGTGCCATCCAGGTCTTTACCAGGGAGTTGTAAGTGGAAGTTTCTGGGTAGAGTTTGAGAATGTGGTGTATTTCTGTACCACGAGCTGAGTGATATTTCTTTCTACAGTGTGAATGATGGATCTGTGCTCTATACTTTGCATGATCATCTCACAAGAACAATTTGGTCTTATTTCTACACTGGAACTTCTTAAACTCTCATCAGTATTAGGTAATGAAACTTAAAGAACCTGATAATTATTGTGGTGTAGTCTTCAGAGTGAATTAACCAGGACATTCGATCTCATTTCCAGAAGTTTTACTCAGAACCAGAAAAGATTTTTCTCTCTTGTTTTCAGCAAACATTACTATCATGATATTGTTATGCCTGTCCCATAGATACAAAATCTGTTGTCAAGTGATTTAAATTCTGGGATGAAATATTTGATTTATTTATTTGTTTGAGATGCTATGCATTTCAGGCTGGCCTCAAACTCTCAGTGATCCTTCTGCCTCAGCCAAAATTTGTATTATTTATTATGTCCAATAAATCAGTTATTTTGGGGCAGTACTGGGGATTGATTCCAGGACTTGCACATGTTAGACAAGTGCTCTACCACTGAACCATGTAAATGTATGTTATATATTTGCTCTGTTTTTTTCAAGATGGAGTCTCCCTTTGTAGTTCAGGCTGGCCTTGAACTGGGTAGCCCAGCCTGGCTTGAAACTTGTGGGATCCTCCTGCATCACCCCCCTGAGAGCTAAATTCCAGAGGTGGACCACCATATCCAGCTCCAATAAAATATTTTTTAATTGCTTATTTTGTTCAGTAATGTTATCCACTTAAAGTATATATTATTTAAACATCATGGTTACTATATATACATTCTACTACTAGAGATGGAATGCTATATTCACAGCCCTTTTTTTATTTTGAGACAGGATCATGATAGAAGGCTACATGCTGGGACATGCATGCTTGATAAAGGGTATAGAAGGAAAATTTGGGAGATGATGGATATACTCATGTCCTTGATGGTGGGAGTGGATTTATGGTTATATATCACAAACTCATTGAATTGTATATGTTAAATATGTACAAGTTTTCATGTGTACATGTGTGCTTATAATTTTGTGGATACACGATGAGGAAGTGAAGTGCAGTGGCCTCAAGATTTCAGCAGGTCTTTGGGATAAAGTTATTTTTGGTGTTTTGTAGTCATCAAAAATCAAGTAATGGTTACTGACCTGTCCTAGCCAAGCATGTGTGGCTTATAGGACCATGTTTGTCCAGCATCAGAGAATGATATTTATATGGCAAGTGAGTCCAACGAGACAGGCACAAGAGACTAAAAAGGCAGGAACGAGCAAAGGTTTATTGGAGAGCTGGCTGATGGACAGTCTCTGACTAGGAGCCAGAGAAGATATGTGACCCAATCTGGGTTTCACCTTTGGTTTAAGTTCATTTTTAGGTTTTCATAATAATCATTATCTCAGTTTTGGGAATTTTACAGGACTGTCACGCAATTATCATACTGTTTACCTTTCCCAGGAGCTGTCAGTCAACTGGATTCCAGAAGACCATTGTGGTTTAACATTTAGCCTGCTTCCCAGTTTGCTCTGTTTGTTTTGTTCCCATTTTATAACTTTGTTCTGGTTTATGACTGAGGGGAGAGGGTTTAACTACAGTTTAAGTTACTACAGTTTAAGTGAACTTTAAGTGACTTCTCTTAAAATGGAGTTACAAAATGAAAACTGAGCCTCTCTTGTCCCTCATTCCCCCTTGAAGGACATATTTTCCCTTCCTATAGTCCTTCTTCATACGTTGTGGGCCTGGTTTCCACTCAATAATTGGTGCTGTCCTTTAGAATCATCATTTGTGCTTGGTTACATTGCTTTGGATCCTATTTAACCCAATTACTTCGCATCGCCCCAAAGTAAGTACTATCACAATAATCTCTAGGAGCCCTGTGACTCCAGCAATAAGGGAGGATAATCCCAGATTCCACTTGGATAGTCCCTCATACCATCCTTGGTGGCTGTAATATGTCCTTCTTCTCTCCACTGCATCACTATCCAACCTGTCAAGTGTTTCTATGATCACCCCAGAGTTGTTTACATAAAAACAGCATTCTTCCTTCAGGGTGGCACATAGACCCCCTTGTTCCATGAAGAGTAAATTGAATCCTATTCAGTAACACTACTTCTGCCAAGGAATTAACCTGGTAATGTAACTGTCTGACCACAATCTGAACTCCTTCCACATCTTCCTCCTGTTATTTTTGGACACATATAGAGTCCCCACTTTACCAAGTCTATGTCATCATTATTCCTTCTAATTGCCTTTTTCTGAACCTCACTGTAGGATGAGTTTCAGGATTGGCTGTGTCTCACACCAGTGGGGGTTCCAAAACTTACATATGGGGATTATGAATATAATATCTTGCTGGTCACACAGGAGATGCAGTGAGGCCAGATCAGCTCACCAAAGGTGAGTAGAGGCCACTTGGGGGTGTACAACAGTGTAGTTACAAAGGTGCTCCCCAGTCCATTAAGAGTCCTTATCTGTGACTTCACTCTCATCAGGGTTTTCCACAGGTCTTCATCAGGGTGGGTTTCCATGGATTTTTGTTGCAGTCTTTGAGAGTGATGCGGCACTTGATGTTCTGGAGGGGGAGAGAAAGGAGCCATCTCAGGAGCCAGCAGTGGGGCTGGCAAAGTTGATCCCTTGGGGAGTTCTGGTATCCACTTTTTGGCTCAAGAGTGATGAATTCATGGAGCACAAACTGCTGGAGCTCCTTTAAAGTCTTTTGTAGGGCTTTCATCTGTTGGCAGAAGTCCAAAGTCCCTATCTCCCTATCTCCTGCACTCCTTCTAAGATGGACAAAAGTGGGGGAGGTCTCCTAACCATGATCTCAAACGGAGTGAGCCCATCCCAGTACAGGGTGCATTAGGACCTCAGCAAGGCCATTGGAAGCATGGTCACCCAGTTTGCCACAGTCTCTTGGCATAGCTTGACTAGGGTAGACTTGAAAGTATGATTCTGTCTCTCTACCTGGCCAGGACTCTGTAGTCTGTAGGTGCTGTGCAGCTTCCATTTCATCCCTAAGGCTGCAGAAAGGCTCTGAACCACTTGACCCATGGAAGCAGGCCCATTGTCTGAACTAATGTTCCAGGAGGCAAAGCCTTGCACTGGACAGTCTGCTCAAGGGTGACATCCTTTGACCCTGTCTTCCAACTTCCACTGATTACCATGTTATTGCCATCTGAAAACAGGGTCAGGTCAGGGCTCTGGAGGTTCATGTCCTGTAGGTCCAGTGTGGCTGAGTAGACTGCCTCAATTGTTTTCACATAGTTGTGTTCAGGTGGCTCCAGTTATGTCAGTTAAAGAGAAGCAGGGTTGAGGGTCATCAGGTCCCCTTAGTAAAGTTCATTTTCATTCCCCCCTTGGGATCCTCTCATTCAAAAGTAACAACTCTTGGGATGCAACAGACAAAGGAATACAGAAAAACGTCTTTTAAATCCAACACAGTATACCAAGTCTGAGTAGGTGGGAGTTAACTAAGCAAGATACAGGGGTTGGGTACAGTAGGGTGAGGGGTTACAACCAGGGCATTTATTGCCAGCAAGTCCTGGACTGGGTGATACCCATTTGTCCCAGACTTGTGAACCAGCAAGAAAGGAGTATTCCAAGGAGACCGACATTTGTTTTCAGAGGGCTAAGGCCATACTGGTTATCCCTTTAGACCATCTATCTTTAATTTTTGGTCTCCAAACTTCAGTTGCTGAAAATCCAGAAGAGGCTTGAAATATAAAGTATAGCGAGAGATCTGTTACTTCTTACCAACCATGAATGTTCTAGTAGATGAATCAGAGTGTTAAAATGTTAACAGACATCAATTATATAGTTTTACAGAGAAAATTTAAACATAGTATTGTAACATAACAGTAATGATGACATTTTTGTAACACATACAAATCTCCATCTTGGAATAGAAGTCTTTTGACAAATTATCTCTACGTAGTACATAAGAAGCTTTTATCTAATTTGTTGTCCTTATGTCATTGAAGAAATTTGTAACATTGTCTGGGCTGTTTAATATGTTAGCATCCCTAAATGATATACACAGCGTACACATCACATAAGTGTTTTGTTGTTAAAAAAATTATCATTTGACTGATGACCTCTTGTTGACTTGACATGAACCTCTTGTTACAAATAGTAGGAGCACAAGAAAAAAAAAATTATAGGGGCTGGGGATATAGCTCAGTGGAATAAGCGCTTGCCTAGCAAGCGCAGGGTCCTGAGTTCAATCCCCAGTACCGCCAAAAAAAAAAAAACAAAAAAAAAAAAACAGTAGGAGCACAAGAAAAAGGCAGATGTCTGAATCTGAAAGAAAATATCTGTCATTATAAACAATCCTAGTTTTGCATTTTAGAATACTGTACATTTGGAAGATATGAATATATTCAATACAGTATGAAATTAGCAATAAAAAATTGTCATTACTTTGTTTCTTAATTTAGTTTTGTACCAAGAGCATCTTTTAATTGCAAAATTTTATTGTCTTATTTTTGAAAACTTAACCTTTTGACAATGATCAATGTAAATATAACACAGTAATATATTTTGAATGGTATTTATTGGGGTGTCTTCTATAAGGCTTTGGAGATTTTTGAGGTTCCTTATTAATGAACAAAAACTGGTTAATGTTATTCCAGGTAGCTGCTTTTTTTATTCATCAAATGGAGTCCTATTAAACAGTCTCTATCCTAAGAGATTCTTGTTTAATTATTTTAACAATTTTTTGATAATCCATGAAAACATAATCACAATACTTAATGCATTAAATTTGAACAATGAAGGACACTGAAGTTTTAACACATAAACAACAGTGAGCATTACATTTATAAAACCAATATTGACATCATTTTGACCAGCTGGCAAATTTTGGTGGAAGCATATTTTAAATTTGTGTGTGTATTTTTTTCTGGTCCTGGGAATTGAACTCAAGACCACGTGCTTGCCAGGCAGGCACTTATACCACTGAGCTATAGCCCTGGGCCCAAATCTTGTTAAATTTTTTTTTTTTTTTAGTAACGGGAATTGAGCTGGTGACCTCAGGCTTGCCTGGCAAGCACTTACGCAACTAGCTATATCCCCGGCCCACATATCTTTAATTTAGATGATGTTTATCTATAAGCCAAATTAAATTTCAGACAATTGCTTGAAAATTACAAAAAAGTACCAAAAAGTAGAAAAATTTGTTGAGCTCAAATAAAATAGCTGTTTACAGATTGGACAGAGAGACAAACAAAAAACACACCAGGTAATTTGTTTATAAAATCCAAATTGAATCATAACAATTTCTTTTGACCTAGGAGTGGGGCTATTGGCTGAGTAACTTCCAATACATCTGTGCCAGTGTCTATTAAAAATCTAATAGGTTTTCCCCGTACATTTGTGGTTAGCATGGGTTCCCTGGGGCCGAGAGAGAGAGACCTATGATCCCATCAGTCTGAAACTTCCTCTGATTCCATCACACACACTTTCTTTTTCTCTTGTTTCTAGCAGCTTTGGACATTCCTGTTTGTAAGTCCCCTTTCCTTGCGATAGGCACACTGGTCTGGATCTAGGGGAGTATGATGAACCCCTCTCTGTTTGTTTCTTTTCCTAGCTCTTGACTGGACCTCCTTGTAAGCTGCTAACATTATCTTTCTCTTTTCCTGCTGAAATCTCCATTCTGCATCCTCTCTGTTGTGAAACAATTCTTGGCCAATCTACTAGCTGGAACAAGTGCATCCCTGCAGTACCTTCCAGTTTCTGCAGCGTGTGGCAGACATCAAGGGCTGAAACTTCTGCCACCTTAACTAAATTAGTGGTGGGATGAGCTGCAGAAGGAAGCCCTTTCCTCAAAGCCTCATGATATTATTTTATTTTTTTAAATGTTTAGCCTCTCCTCAGAGTTGTAATCCCAGTTGGAGTGTCTTTGTCCTATGTAGTTTTTCCTGTATCTAATTTCATGTGTTTTTCAGCTGTCTTTAAAATCCTTTTCCTCCCTCTGAAGAAAACAAAGTTAACATTACCTGTTGATAATCATCCCAGGTGAGGCAGTGAGTCTTAAACACCTATTCCAGTGAAGTAATCAAAGCCCCAGTCTGCACTGAAAAGGAGGATTTTGAGTTCTCCAGTTATCGAATTGATAGGGCAAGAGAGACTCCATTTTCTTTTTTTTTAACTCTATATTAAAAGAAATCCCTTAAGTTCACTTATGCTGTTGTGGACCCTACTCTTCACACCAGGCCCCTTGATTAGTTATCAGCCCACTTCAAGAACAGAGTCATAAAATGAGAATAGAACATACAAGATAAATTGGGAAGTAGGCTCTCCAATAATGCATTATTTGTTCCTGCTTTTTCGGTCCCTTGTGGATGCCTGACTTGTTGGACTAGTTTACTGTATCATTTGGAGGCCCTGAGTGTGAGATGGGGCCTCAAGAGAAAAGATCCTTGTTTGAGGAGACCCTATTCCAGTGAAGTAATCACTCCCTGTGCCTCCTGGCTTTGCCAGCTGCTCTTTGGGTGGCAGGGCAACCAGGCTGATTTCAGCTGGCCACCTGGAGATGACTGTGTGACATGATGCCAAATTGCAAAAGCAGAACGACAGCCCTTCTCTCCGACCTAGGTAAGATTTAAAATTGGATTCTATTGTTTTCTTTGATTTTATTTTTTTCATACTGACAGTTTGATGGGCCCAGGCTCCAGACGTAGTAGCCATCTGGTCTCAGCATAGCTGGGAATTTGAGTAAAATTTTCGTTTTGGGTACCTTTCCTTAAATACCAGAACTCGATCCAGGAACCCACAAATACACATCACCTTTGAATTTGTCAAAATGGTTAATCATGCATAAACCAGAATGGTGGGCTTACTGTCTGCTGAGCCCATGATAGCTCAATTTAGAATAAAGAGAGAACAGTGTACTTTGGCAGGTCTTTCCTCCCCTGCTCATCCAACAATCCAAACAAGAGCCCAAAGCTATGGTGACCTGAAATTATGGGCATATTTGGGAGAAAAACACAGAGCAGACAAACAAAGCAAAACAATCCCAGGAATCATGAATCACCCCTCACCATCAATTTGAAAAGGTTTAGACACCAGAACTAACCAAATCTGAAACACATCAAAAACCAATTCCAAACAAACCTGGAGACAATCCCTGGACAGATGTAAAAGCAGAATGGATTAAAAAACATGTACCATGTGTACATGTGTACACATATGGGGTTAATAACTCCATATTATTGTGTGTTATTGTGGGCTGATTAGGACCCAGTCTGCCAAACAAGTGGACAGTGAAGGCTTAAATTAGGCAACTGAAATGATTTCAGGGCTCCGGAAGGTCTAACTCTCATACAGCATTCAATATTCTTTGGGTTTAGACAATGACTTCTCTGGACAGTCGTATTTATTTGGTTTACAAACAACGGAGAGGGACACTAAAGAAAATGTGGGAATCTGAGCAGGGCCTTGGGACAGTTTTCCCAAGTAGTAAATTATGTCAGTCAGGAAAACTACCTTATCTTTAGGTTGATATTTATTGTAGGAGTGGAGCCTGCAGCTGTAGTCTCCTTGTGGTTAAATAGAGTTGGAGCCAGATGTCCTCAGCTATGGCTTTATCTTGTCTTTTGAGGTGTCACAGCCTCACAGGCCAATACAGGCCTCAGTGGTGACCAGTGACTCACAGAGTTTTACTTACTATGAGTCCACTGCCCATCCCCAGACAAGGGGCTAAGCTTCAGACAACTCACAGGTAAACGTGGAATGCCAATTGGTTAATATTAAATCCTGCTCAGAAGCCTTTTGTAGTGGTCTCCAACACACACACACACACACACACATATATATAATGGAATATTTTTGGCTTTAATAAAAAAGAAAATATTCTCATCTCTGATAACATGGACAAACATGGATAGGATGAACATGGATAGGCATCCATGGCATAAAGAGACAAAATCTGTGTGATCTTACTTATATGTGGAATTGCAGAAAAATTGAATTTATAGAAGTAGAGATTAGCAGGTGGTTGCCAGGGGCTGGGCCAGAGTGGGGAGAAAAATGGGGAGGTGTTACTTGAAGGGTACTAAATTTCTATTTGATACCATAAGTAAGTTCTGGACATCCAATGTACAACATGGTGATTATAGTTAATAATATTGTATTGCATACTTGCAATTTGCTAAGAGACTAGATCATAAATGTTCTCAGTAAACACACACATGCACACACACATATACACAAAAGTAACTATGTTAGGTGATGGGTATATTAGTTATTTTGACTATGGCAATAATTTTATAATGTACAAATATATCAAAAATCATGTTGTATACCTTAAATATATTATTATAATTTTTAGCTATACTTCAGTAAAGCTGGAAAAAAAGAAAAGCTTATAGTGAAAGAAAATGTGGCAATCTCATCATTTTAATCATCCCTTTTAGGACTTAAATGCATGTGTAATAATACAAAGGGCATAGAGTAGAAGCAAGGAATCCTGGGCTTAATGTACCTGCAACAGGTACATTAGTTTGATAACAAGCAGTGAACTATTTAGCAAAGTCCTTGCTCACATTTGATGGAGTACCTGTTGTTTGCTTACACTTGAATTTGAGTGAACTGGGTGAGAATAACTGCATAAGAGTGTATACAGGGATGTTCACTTGAATGTAACTGTGTGGATGGAGAGGGGGCAGAAAAGTCACCCTGTACTGTTTCTAGATTTTGTTCACCATCTTGTTTTTATGGTTCCTGGCAATAGTAACTGATAAAAGAGACCTCTCTAAGCCTAATGAGACAATAAAGTAGAGAATAAAACAAGAGGGAATATAAATAGCACTGGGGACCAATATAGATTTCCATTAGGCATCCTCAAAGTTGCTCGACTCAATTACTGGGTTTTCTTATGAGACATTTAATTGTATTATTATTACTTTTTCGTACCGGGAATCGAACTGAGAACCTGCTGCTTGCCAGGCAGGCACTGTGCCACTGAGCTATATCCCTGACCCAATTACATTATGAAGAAAAATACAAAAACATTTAACAGAACAGCCAAGTTCTAGCACTAAAAAAGATGTCTTTATTTGTAAGAAGTAACCCTTTTACTCCCCTGATTTCTGGGGCCATGTTGAGGGGCAAAAGATACTATAGATTACCTATCCTTAGAGCATCTCCCTGGTTGCTACCAGAATTTCTCAGCAGAAAATAAGGTAAGGAAAAATCTGATTTTCATAAACTACTGAATAGGCCATTCCATAATAACAGCAATAAAAATTAAAGTATAAACATAAGCATCATTAACAATATACCTTTATAACAGGGACAACTGGTAGAATGCTATTTTGAAAATGAACCCAGCATTCAAGAAGATGAGAAAGAAGGTGTGTGCAAATCCAGTTTTACTGGGCCTGAGTTTCCTCTGTGCCAGAGGGGGCTGGTAATGGAATTTCTTGATTTTAAAGGGAAACATTTTAAATTCAGGGAGAGAGTTAATAGAGTTTGTTATTTATTTTTCCACTTAATGCCAATTTAAAATGCATGTTAGTAGGGCCATGAAAGGAATCATTGGTGTATGAAGTCAGAGCACTTATTTTTATTGCACTGTCTAATACTGTTTTAAACAATTTTTTAAATGCTTAAGAAAGCCAAGCAGGACATGGTGACATGTGCCTATAGTTGTAATACTTAGGAAGCTCAGGCATAAAGATTCCTTGAGCCCATGAGTTTGAGACCAGCCTGGGCAACATAGGAAGACCTCATTTTTTTAAAAAAGATGAAAAAAATAATAATTTAAGAAATAAAAAGCTCAAATTCGGGGAGGAATATGTAATAGATGTAAATGTCTGCCAAAAAATTACACACCAGATAAATTAGTTGATGATATTTGATGATGAGTATATGTGTATTTGTGAGAAACTTGAGCTAAGCATGATGAGACTATTTAAAACTTTTATCATATTTCATAGTTTTCAAACATTTTCACATGTTCTCTTGATTTTTTAAAAATAGACCCATAGGTAAAGAGGATTGGCATAATTCCATATGAAAAACTTAAGTATGTTTTGACCAAGCCTGTAGAACTAATGAGTGGCAGGTTGAATGAAAATCTGGTTTTCTCCATCTAGGGTCTTCCTAATATTCTTTACTGTCTTTAAGTATGTTGCTTTAAAAAGCTGTATTTATGAATGAGTCAACTTTGTGAGTGAGAACTTAGGCATTTTTCTAGGAATGCTTTAAAATGTCATCTCTAGAGCAATATGAAAATATTTTTTCATCTGGAATGGTTTTGCAGAGATAAATATTTTCAGAAAACAAATCTTCCCAAATTATTGCTACTTCATAGTTAAAGAAACAATAGACATCAACATTCGTTGTATTGTGATAGCAATCTAAGATATTTCCAGAAATGGTTGCTTTTACCTGTATCAGGCTTTTAAAAAATGGGGTAACGGTGTTACCTTTAGGGATTTAAAAACTACTAGCTTTGGTAGGTAGAACAAAGCCATACTAAATGAGTCAATTCTGCTTGCTAATAATAGATGGGAATATAGTATTGTGTACCGGCTCCTGTTTTCTGACAGTTGGTGGGAGACTTAATTTTAAGGGGTTTTGTGAACATTATTAACCTCATGTGATGTCCATTGTTATGGTTGATACATTGTGTCAACTTGGGGAGTCTAGAGGTTTAGCTGAGTGACTCAGGAGGAAGCCAGGGTGCTTGCTTTGTATACATCCTGAGCCTGTGGAAGAGGAGGGCATGGAGACTGTGTGAGAGCTACACACCCCCTGGGTGTGAGTAGGCTGTTTACAATGTAAGGGAAGAGAAGAGGCTGCTTGCAGCCATTCCTCCCTTTTGCTGGTTGTTTTTGCTGTGCTCTGCTGCCATGAACATTTGCCCTCTGCCATGTGCCACTCTGCCTCAGAACCAGCCAAGTATGGACTGAAACCTGCACAAACTGTAAGCTCAATAAACCTTTCCTTTCCTCATTTTGGGTGTTGGGTACTTTGTCTCAGCAACGAAAGAGAAGTAACCAAGACATCCATGAAAGTGATGATAGAAGGCATCTAATGACTCCAGTTCTTATTGGTTCTTAAGAATCTAAAGGTAATAAAGGATGGAAAGACAATGATGAATTCTGTAAGAATGTAAGAAATGAATCCTTTGACACCAGCATGTCAAAGGACATTTGTGAAGGACAAACTACAAATCATGCAACATGTACAAAACTACTTACTCTTCTAAAGCTTTAATAATATCTGGCAAAAAGGATAGAAAAACATGGAGGAAATGGAAAAACTTGTGTATTTGTGACTCTGCATGAGCCAGCCCAGGTGGGTCAGTTCATATAAAAAATGGAAGCCAATTCACCTACGAAGAGCAGGTTTGGTCTGGTGGACAGGCTGTAGGACTGTTCTCATCAGCAAATCATCCACATGAGGAGTTGCTGGTGAATGCCTGTCATAATTCCTGAGGGTGGATCACCTTTTGGAGAGTCACAAAGGATGGTGTTGTTATTTACCACTGTGGCTAAGCTTTGGAAAAAGATGCACAGTTCTAAGATTTTTCTTAGTTACTTTTCTCGTTGTTGAGAAAAAATACCCAACAACTGAAGTTAAAGGAGGAAAGGCTTATCTGGCTTACAATCTGTAGAGGTTTCAGGCCGTAACTGATTGGCTCCAAGGCAGAGTGGCATCCGAGAGTGGCATCACCAAGGAGAAATAATCCATGGCAAGCAGGCAGGTGAGAGCACCTTAGCCTGCTTTCCATCCCTTACATTTTATGAGGGCCACCTGCTTGAGGGTGGGTGTATATTCAAACCCTTAATCCTAGCCAGAACTGTGCCATATCAATCAGTGGACTGATTTAGTAATCATACATGCTTGATCTCAGCACCACTCACTCTAGATCCAGCCACCGCTGAAAAACCCTCTAACCCATAACTGTGTGAGGCATTGAAGGGACATCTAGACACAAACCATAATAAGATTCAATGAAAACAAGAGGAAGATGACTGGTATTGAAGTTTTGAAGTGTCTGTTTAGTGGAAACATGGATATAAACATGTAGAATACAACTTAAATCATTTGAGATTTATGAGTGGCCTTCTGATACCTTACCTTTGTACACTAAAGTTTGAGCTCTTTATGTTTCTTGGTTTCAGGAAAAAGCATGGATGGTTTATTGCACAGATTTCATTTCACCTCGTAGTTTGAACATGTGCCCCAGAAAACTGTTAATGAGAACCACTAAGAGTAGGTAAAATTTATCAGTTTGAGTTTGACCACCTGGTTTTGTACTTTTTTACTTGGTGATAAAATGTAGTTAATAATTTCACTAAGAGGAGGACCAAGAAGAAAGTAACTCAAAAACTAAGTGATTAGAATGGCAACCAGCGAGCTGCTTGAGGTATAAGTGTGTAACACATGGTTGGTCTGTGACTACAGGAAACTACACTAATAATGCATTAATAATATCTGGAAAAAGGATAGAAAATATGGAGGAAATGGAGAAACTTGTGAACTTCACATACCAATGAATGTCCCTTAAGAGAAGAAGTTTTAATCCATGGCTGGTTGGCATCTGCAGAAATGAAGAATATATGGTTCACATTCTGCCATGAAACTTACAGATTCAGTAGCTTTGCATCTGTGGCAGCCACATTGGAATTTTCAGTCCTGCTCTGTCGTTTTGGCCTGTGATATACATATAGACACCTGGGCCAGAAATCTTTCAGTCTTTGATTTTTCTGTCCTCTCCATTTCCGAGTCTAATCTGGGCTAAGTTCAGATCATACAAGAATCAATTGATTCTGCACCAGAAACGTTTCCCATATCTCTTGCCACGGCCCTAGTCTGCACCTTGTCCCCAGAGATACAGCATAACAAAAGCCTGGATTCAAGAGTCAAAACTGACATATGAGCCTGTTATTGCTACCCATCAGCACTCTGAGCTTGAGCTCATAACTTTCCATGCCTCATTTTTTCTCAGGCAGAAAATGAGGTTAGTAAGAGCAAGTACCTATTTTGTGAGGTTGTCTTGAAGATGGAATGAGTAGATGCAAGTATGGCATTTTTGGACTCTTTTAACTGGTTTTCATTTCTCTGTTATTCTACAAGCCATTTGTCCTGCTGCTGTCTGTTATTTTCTGAAAGAATGATTTGGATTTTGTTACTCTTATGATTAAACACACACACACACACACACACACACACACACACACACACAAGCAGAAGAAACAAAAGCCCCCTCATAACATCTTATTACCTATAGGATAACACTGGTGTGGGGCTGGGGATATAGCTCAGTGGCATAAGCGCCTTCCTGGCAAGCGCAAGGTCCTAAATTCAATCCCCAGTACCACAAAAAAAACCCAAAAATAAAACCACTGGTGTATTGTGGCTATTACAGTATTTACGGTTGTCTTTTCCTGCCTTGACTTTATGTCCTGTTGTGCCCAGTTAACAGACTGCCTCCTCTCCTCACCCTGCTTCTGACCCTTCTGTGTATGTCAGGAAGTTTTAGGTTTCTGTCTCCTTTGACTACATTCTTCAGTTTGGGAGGAATGTCACATCTCCCCTCATCTGCTTATTCTTCAAAGTCCACCAAATCAGACTTTATTCCTTCACCTCTCTCCCACAATATTCTTCATTGCTCTGTGTTTCTCCCTTAAAAGAGTTTACTGACTTGTTTTCTTGCTTCTGCCATTATCACTTTCTAACTGTAGGAACGGAAGGAACTTGTGCATTGCATATGTGCAAGTGTTTAGGAAATAAGTGCTGAATTGGATAAAGTAATTATAGCTTCATTAGCCCTTGCCCATTTAACAGAAGTGAATTCAGGGTTTATTTCCAAATGTCTTTCCATTTTAGCTTGTAGGTCACTCAGCAGGGATCAGTGCACAACATTAGATGAATATAACTGCTTTGAATTCTATATCTGATTGGTTAGATTCTTAGGCAGGCTGACTTTTTTGTTTGCTAGAAAATCAGGTCATAAAAAGATGTCACTCTGTGAGGCTTTAGTCATCTGAATGGGTAGAAAAGAGTTTGTTCAGGTACTGTGTTTTTTTCTTTTTTCTTTTTTTGTATCAAGAATTGAACTCAGGGGGCTGGAGGTACAGCTCAGTGGGCTAAGTGCTTGCCGCTAAGCACTAGGGCCCTGAGTTCGATCCCCGGTCCCGGAAAAAAAAAAAAAAAAAAAAAGAATTGAACTCAGGGCCTCACACTTGCCAGGTAGACACTGCACTGCTGAGCTACATTGCCATACCTGTTCAGGTACTCTTGAGATGGAGGGAGAGGAGTTTAAGCTTCCTGCACAAACTGTCCCTCTTGTTAAGTTTTCTTGTTTTGACACATTGATAAGTCAAGGTAAATTGTGAGATGCCACAATGGTATGTCACCAGTAAAGATCTGGAAATACTGTTTTCTTCTAATATAGGAGCAGATATTTGGTTATCCCTGAAAATATGTCATTCTTCTTCCCTAGACCTCTTGAATGGATGTCGATGTTAGCCCCTGAGGTAGGCTGAATCATGGCCCTCAAGATATCTTTGTTATAATTCCTTTTTTTTTAAGTAGGAAGAATTTATTGAGAGAAAGAAATCTGTTTGATAGGGACAGAAGGGGAACCAGGAAGTGGGTTGCCCATCAACCCCGCTCCTCAAGGTATTTATTGAGCAAAGCCATGAGGTAAGGCAGGCTTAAGGTGGGAATTAATAAGATTACAAGTATAGTCACTGAGGTAATATTGATCCAGTGGCAAATCATAGGATGGGTGTGATTGGTCAACCAATAAGTATACAAATATAGTCACTGGGGTAATATTGATTAAGTGGGAATCAAATGGGAAAACAAGTCACATAACAAGTGCACATGGGACGGACAAAGACTTTCCTGGAAGTGGTGGGTTAAGGAGGTTTGGTTCTCCACCCCAAGGTGATTGATGCCTACTTAGAGTATCAATCGCTGCTTTTCATACCTAAGTAAGTATATGCATGAGTAGTAGTTCTTTTTCTTGAGGCCTAGCTTTCAGTGAATATAACTCTAGCTATAGTTGTCCTATGCATAGATCTCTTGAAGGCTCAGCCCTATCTGCCGGCCTGCAATAGTTCTACCAAACTTAGCTATCTATAATATTACCCCCTCTGAAGGAGTAGCCCTAACTGTCATGAGGGCACAAGGGTCAAAGCCTGATCTGGCTATGTCTAGCTGAAAAGGGTTGTAGTTGTGATCAGCAGAGATATTCCACAGAGGGTCTATCCAAAGGCCCTTTATAGATTCCAGGTGTTCTTATTTTGGATAGACATAGAGCTTTAAGATAAATCCACAGAAACAGTTAAGTATGCACGGGCCAATTAATAAAATCAACAGGATAATTATGAATATAGCCAACAAGGTTTTCCACCAAGAGAAGCCAGTAATAGCTTTCCATAAAGAGGATAAGGAGAAGGTCCAGGGAATTTCAGATTCTGACATGTCATTAACCTATTATCTAATACCTTGAACAGCTATTGAGATATTAGCAGAAGGATCAGGAATGTACACACAACTTTTCTTTTTTTGTCTTTTTGAGACAGACTCTTGCTATGAGTTCAGGCTGGCCTTGATCTCACTTTGTAGCGCAGGCTGACCTTGAACTCATAGCAATCCTCCTGCCTCAGCCTCCCAAGTACTGGGATTATAGGCATGTACCATCACACCCGGCATTCAGCTTTTATAATTGCACAAGTACCCCCTGTGCTGCTATTAGAATGACTGATGCCCTCTGATTTTGGAGGGCAGCTTGCCTCATTAATTTTACTTCTTCATTCAGGAAAGAGAGATCAGCCTCAATGTTATTTAAGGACTGCTGAGTATAGTTAAGGCCTCGATGTTTGCATGACATCCTGTAGCCCAAGGGAAGGGATAAGAATAGAAGCTAACGGATCATACTAGTGAAACTCACTTCTACACCATCGATGCCATAGTTGGGGCAAGTTTGTAGGTTTGTCACCATTTTTGATTCTTTGACCTTGTAACCATACAAATCCCATTGTGCATCTTCCTATCCATCCAGGGGGTAGCCAGTGCCACAGATTGGTTCCACAGGACCAATGAGTGCCATTGGAGGCTTCCCATCTAATTTTGGGTTAATTAAACCAGTTTGTTGCAAACTAATCTTCAGCCTGTAAAGTTATTGTGTGCATACATTGTTCAGGGGGTATCCATTCCCAGGTATTTAGTAGAGTTAAGCCAATGAGAATAGGGGTGATTTTTCTGTTCCCAACTGTCTTGGTTACTTTACTCTTGTTGCTGAGACAAAATACCCAACACCCAAAATGAAGAAAGGAAAGGTTTATTTAGCTTACAGTTTGTGGAGGTTTCAGTCCATACTTGGCTGCTTCAGAGGCAGAGTGGCAAATGGCAGAGGGCAAACTTCATACCAGCAGAGCACAGCAAAAGCAACCAGCAAAAAGGGAGGAATGGTGGCAAGCAGCCTCCTTTTCTCCCCTACATTGTAAATAGCCTAGCCCCACCCAGAGGGCATGTAGCTCTCACACAGTCTCCATGCCCTCCTCTTCCACAGGCTGAGGATGTATACAAAGTAAGCACCCTGGCTTCCTGCTGAGTCACATAGTTAACCTTTTAAACTTCCCAAATTAACATAATAAACAACATCCCAGAAGGGTAAGGGCATGTCCTTTTTACCCCAAGATTTCCAACTGCTGAGTTACTTAGCCAAACCTCTAGACTCCCCAAGTTGACACAATGTATCAACCATAACACCAACATGTGGGGTTCCTTTCTGCTAGGATGTCCTGTAGTGGAAGTTAACCATAGATAATCATCCCATTTCTGAAGAGTCAAAAGAGTCAAAAATACTGACAAACCTGCCAACCTGCTCCACTATGGCATCAGTGTTGTAGAAGTAAGTTTCACTACTGTGGTCATTTAACTTCTATCCTTACCCCTTCCCTAGGGCTAGAGGGTGTCATACAAAACATCCCGTATCTGAAAGTAGCCATCTTGATAGCTACAGTTGACCTTCAGGATAAGACCCTTACTTTTATTTAATAGGGGTTCTATCAGAGCCTTTAAAGAGGCTTCAGTGGCATTGTTAGAAAAAATTCTATTATGTCCAGGATCATTAAGAGTATAGTTTATAGGCCATTCAACTACCTTGTAATGGTGGGCTAAACTGTGAACCTTTGAACTCTTTTGTAACTCATTAATACAATCTTGTAGTTTATTCCAATCCTTGGAATAGGGATACCCACTAAGGAAGTCCAGATGTACTGGAAAAAGAGAGCAGGCCTCATGTCCAGCAAGATGTTTGTCGTAACGACTGCATATTCTTGTGTTCACCTTAGAAAGGAACTGCATTCTCCCTTAACTGGTAAAGTTATTAGTAAAGGGGCTAAGAGTAACATCTTAGATTACATATCTGAAGACTTTTTTCTGGAACAAGAATCTTTGTTTTATTTTTATTTATTTATTTTTATTTATTTTTTGTCTAAATAAAAGTCAAAGTCTCGCTATGTAGTTTAGGCTGGCCTTGAGCTCACTTTGTAGCCCAGGCTGGTCTCCAACTTGCAAGGATCCTCCTGCCTCAGGCTCCCGAGTGCTGGGATTACAGGAGTGCACTACCATGCCCGGCTTGAACAAGAATCTTAAGTCTTCTATGGGTTGACAGGAGTATTCTAATGATAGTTGCTCACAGTCTGCGACAGTCTTTGGTTCCCAGGACTTGAATCGGGTATGGTGTATCCATGAAGTGTAGGCTTGCTACCTAAACAGCAGTATTAAGGGATTTCCCTTTTCTTTAGGCTGAGATTGCATTAGCTATTGAAGAGTCTTTTGGAATTTAGCTAGTAAAGCATCTGTTTTTCTATTGAAGAGAAAATTGTTAGTGAGAAAAGGGCATCTATAAAGCATTTCAAATGGACTTAGACCTTGAATGAGATGTATTTCTTATTTTAACGAGAGCTAAAGGTAGTAAGTGAGGCCACTGTAGGTGAGTCTCCTAAGCCATTTTACAAATATGTCTCATTTAGGGTCTCATTTACTTTTTCTGCCTTTCCTGATGATTGTGGCCTCCATGCACAGTGGAGGTGATCGAAAATGCCCAGTGCCTGAGAGACATTTTGTGTAACTGTTGATTTAAAAGAAGGCCCATTATCACTCTGTAAGCTCTTAGGAGGTTCAAATCTGGGGATGATTTCTGAAACTAAAACTTTTACAACCTCTTGTGCCTTTTCTGTTCTACGAGGAAAGGCTTCAACCAAGTTTGTGAAGGTATCTACCCATACTAATAAATATTGAACTCCTTTATTCTTTGGCATATGAGTAGACTCGAGCTATCAGTAAATCTAGAAACTGTTCTTAAGGAATTGATATAGCAATTGCAACCCATTGGCCTCTATCGATGGAGTCTGATATCTTGTTTTAAGTTCCTGCAGTCATAGTTAGGGCTTATGAGAAGCAGACTATAACAGTTAACACATTTTGACCAGTGAAAAACTCAAGTTATTGTACATAGTCAACAATATCTATTGTATTTGTAAAACCAGTGTAAGCATCATTTTGACTAGTTGCCAACCTGGATATATATATTGTAGTATTGAGACAGGGTAAAATATCTCTCCCAGGATAGGAGCTGGGCTTTAGACATAACTAGAAGCATGGGTGAAAAGGAAGTCATCCCAGTTATAGCTTAAGTGAGTTACCTTTTATCTGGTGGCTCCTTTTTATTGAAGTGTGATGACTGGAAGGAAGACCAGGATTGGAAAGAAGGACAACAAAGAAAGAGACATATACCAGTGTCCAGCAATAGGCTGGTTTCTTTTCCCTCTAGAGTCATGATTACTCAGGGCTCCTCCACAGAGATGACAGGTGGATATGACAGTCTGGCAAGAGCGAGGAGACAGAGTGCCCTGGGGCTAGATCATCTGGGAAGATGAGTTTGAACTCTGGGCCATCCACCTCAGAGTACAGTCTGGCTTCCAGTGACCACCTTTGGATTCAGGGCATGGGTGTGGGAGACGTCTTAAGGCAGCCGTTCTTAAGGTGGCCTGGCTTTTGCTAGTGGTAGCCAGTGAGGATGGTAGTCATTGAACTCTTCTTGGAACCCTGAAAATCAGACTTCTGTCTATCTGGAAAATCAGCTTCTATCTGTCTAGAGATAAAAGCAACAATTGACTGGAGAAATTCTGCCCTGGGACCTAGGACAAAGAAGTCTCCAAGATACTTGTATTATTCATCTAATCACCCAGGCAACCTTTCCTAGCAGTAGGACAAGGCTATATGTTATTTAAATTTTTCTTTCTCTGAAATTCACAAGTTAAACTTATATATAGTAATCACATTTCAGATATTAGTAGAGGCACATTTATTAGTCTTCTATGCACGTATGAGAGAAAAGGCTGTTTTTAACTCTTAGCACATGTAAGATACAAATGTAAATTGTTCCTCTGATAATTATTTTCTTTCATGAAAGCCAAACAGTTGTTTCAGGTTGCCTCAGCCTTATTTCTGGTGGTAGGGGTAGTATAAGAAGAAGGTGGTTTTAACTCCCAACAAGTTGGAGAAAAATTGGGGGTTCTGATTTAATAGTAAAGAGAGAAAAATACAATAGATAAGTGAGATTTTTCTGTGGTTGGAGCCAGTTCACACTGAGGAACCTTTGAGTATCTACCAATGAGCAGCCGTGGCCATGACCTCTCAGTTGTTCTCAATTTCTGTTGATCCATGAAGCCAGAGGTCAGTCTCCAGAAAGGAATCCAGCTGTCTGTTTTGTCAACATTCCATCGGCCATTGTCTTTAATGGGGATTCACCAAAAACATGCTGGGGAAACCTGTCTTCTGCTTTAAGAGTGGCAGCTGCTCTAAGAGCATTTAATTACCTGTCAGAGCAACCACTGTTCCTCAGAGTTCTACAAGGAATAGGTGAAAGCCTGAGCAAGATCATTACCTACCACTTTAGAAGTTTACAGTAAAGGTTTTAAAGTCCACGATTCATTATTAAAGTATTTTCTCCTATGCATATAAATTATAATTAGACCTAGGAGGGGAGAGGAAAGGTTGGAGATCCTCCCTTAGGCTAAATGTGTTTTGGTCCCATAAGTGTGGTGCTTTGGAAATAGCTCTTCCTGGTTTCACCCAGAAATTGATTCTTTCTGCTGTGTCTAGGTTTAGTCTCTCCAGGGAGACCTGCCAAGAATGCTAAACTGGGATGTGACTTTTATGTGTGTTCTCCTGGACTGGCAAAATTTCAGTATCTCATATGACTCAGAGACAAGATATTTGTCCCTCATCTAAGATGAATTCTCTTAGTCTTCAGTGTTAGCAAGTGCTCATTTTCTGTGGGCTTCACTTAGTTTTTGAGTAAGAGGAAAAGCCTGGAACAGTTTGGAATTCTTTTTTTCTACTCTTACATGCCTCCAAAGAAGGAAAGAATAACATGGCAGGAAAAGATTAGAAGTAAGGCCAGAGAAAGGAGGTCTTCCCCTCTTATATAGTGAATTATAGAGACAATTTGCCCCTGAGTCATCATTATCAGCCTGGAAAGGTGAGAATGGGGAATCTCAAGGGCCAATATTGCTTCCTCATATCAGGTGAGAAAGGAAACTGAAGCAGAACAGGCTTACCTTTTCCTCTAAAATGTAGAGAAGGACCAGAGCCAAACAGTCTCAGTGAAACCTGTCCTCCAAGTCTTAAGAACGGCCACCTACCTAACATCATTTAATTGGTGGAAAGAGTCCTGTATTTTCTTATATAGGCTTGTATATTTTTCTAAGCATGAGCTAGATTTTATTTTAAAAGGACAATTTTACAGCATTTTATATCAAAGCCCATTAGGAAATGCTCTAATATTGTTTCCCTAGCACTGCTATTTAAGAAAATAAATGAAAGCAGTCAAATAAGTCAAACAGGTAAAACACGAAACACTAGTAAGTTCAGCAACTAAATCCAAATGCAAAACTGGAATAAAATGTCACATTAAAGAAGCCTTATGACCTTATAACCTTCCCATATTTTCAACTTAAATTTGTCATCATTTTAATAAAACTATGTAAGAGACAAAGTATGACCAATTATAAGTGATTATAAGCATTGGGCAAAGACTTAAATATCATAAAAATTTTGATTACCTAAGTGAGTCACAATCTGGTATCTATGAAACAAAAGGAAACTCTTACCTCCATCCACTTATCTCAGTGGAAGACCTCCAAATTTGATATAGGGGAATAAAAGTCCCAACCTGCTAGGTGTCTGAAATGCTGAGGTCATGTTCCCTAAAATCAAGGCATAACTTCTGGGCATGGTGGTGCACATCTGCAATCCCAGCAGTCAGGAGGCTGAGGCAGGAGGATTGTTGTAAATTTGAGACAAGCCTGGGCTATAAAGAGAGCTCGAGGCCAGTGAAATCCTGTCTCAAAAAGACAAAAAAAAAAAAAAAAAAAAGGGTTAATTATAACTGCTAGGTTAATGGCCAATATTAACACTAATTAAGACTGTCTTAAATAAAGCCTTTTCCTTGAGAATTACAGAAGTCCAATTAAAAAATCAGAGCAAACATTTTTGGAAAGTAGTTTTTAAAATGACTGTGTGCATAAAGTAGTTCTCTGTTTTTGAGTGACCTCCTTGCCTGTCCTAGATAAGATGCTTACTGTGTGCCAGTTCTAGTGAAGACATGTGCAAATTATTGATGCCTGCTTCATATCTCATTTATATGCCCTACTAAAATCTCCTGGCCTGACCTTTTTTTCACACTGGTTTCACTTGGATGCATCCTTATACCCGTGGTCAGCTTCTGGGACCTGTTTGTTTTTACGGAGGTTTGTGGATTCTTTGCTGAGGAAACCACACTCTAGCCTGCCGTCTGATTGTTTCACCTATCACTGTATATTTGTCAAAAAAGTGACATTTGGTGAGCAGAAAAACCAATTTTGTGTGGCTGTTCATGATCCCAGACCTATGTTCTTGGGCCCATATAAACCTCAGATTGTTAATCTCCAATGTCCTTTTCACTAGTTTGTGTTACATTAATGGAGGTTCTCACAGCCCAAACCATTTCTCTGGTGAGATGTCACTTATGGACTCTGACACCTAAGTTTTGTTTAGGTCAGTCTCAGTAGCTAGGAACCTGTTAATACGGGGTTGGAAGACACTTCGAAGCTTGTAGAAATTCCTGCCTTCTTGGCACCTGAACTGTCATTTATCCCAGGGATACTTGAGCAAAGGTATCTCGAGTTCTCATCATTTGTCATAGTTGGTGGTTGATGTGCTCTCGACTCCTCCTCTTCCTTGGCTCTGTGTCCACTACTCAAGTGGCTCTTTTCCTTCCTGTCAGTTGGGCCTAATAAATGTTTCTGTAGGATATCTTCACTCCCCACTGCTTACTCATGTCCCCTGCAGGATGCGAAGGAAGTTACTGCTTCTCTTCCAGTTGTTCTAACATCCCTATCTGATGATCTCACTTAGCTGATTAAAGTTCTCCATTGGCCATGAGTACCTCAGAGTGAAGTTCAGAATCAAAGCTTATAAGGGCTTTTAAAGTGGGCCTCTCATCTCCTTTCTGAGCAGCGAAAACTCTGGCCAGTTTCTTGACTGGTCGTGCATTTCAGGTCTCTCTCTACACGTGTTTTTGCTGCTCCACATCCTAACTTATTCTCATTCTCCAAATCTGGAACCTGAACCTCCTGAGTCCAATGTCCCTTTTCTGCGACCCTGTTGCAAATTAATTTAGCTTTTTAAAGTATTATTTAGTTACTTTAAAATTACAGTTATTAACACATCTTAATTGAACAGTAGAATAGGTTTCTGTGTGACATTTTCATGATAAAAACATTGTCTTTGATCATAAGCACTCTCCGTACTGGACTCATCTCTTCCCACTTCCTCTGGGTCTCCTTCCCTAATAGATCTCTTTCTACTCTCAAGTGCACCCCTCCATACAGGAAAATAAATATTTACCTTTATGAGTCTGGCTTAGTTCACTTAATACGATGATCTCTAGTCCCTTCTATTTTTCTGCAAATGGTATTTCATTCTTCTTTTTATCTAATACTCTAATATATACCCTATTCTCTTTATCCATTCATCTGTTGATAGGCATATAGGGTATTCCATAACTTGACTGTTGTGGTAATGCCTCAAGAAACAGAATATGTAGGTGTCTCTATTGTGTGTTTTGATTCTTTTGGGTATATATCCAGGAGTGGTATAGCTAGCATTGCCATATTGTAGTTCTATTTGTAGCTTTTCAGGAACCTCTGTATTGACTTCCATAGTGGCTGAACTATTTTACATTGCTACTCAACAGTATACAAACATTCCTTTACCCTGCATATTCATCAGAATTTAGTTTTTGTTTTCTTGATAATAATGTTCTCAGTGAGGTGAGATGGAATCTCAGAGCGGTTTTAATATGTATTTTTCTGATGGCTAAAGATGTTGAGAACTTTTTAAAAATATAATTACTGGCTATTTTTTTGAGATGTGTCTAGCTCATTTGCTCTCTTATTGATTAGGTTACTTATTCTTTTGGTGTTAAAATTATTGAGTGGTTTCTATATTGTGAGCCATAATCCTGTCAGATAAATAGTGGGCAAAGATTTTCTCTCATTTTGTAAGCTCTCTCTTCATTTCATTCATTCTTTTCTTTTGCTCTGTGGCTTTTCAATTTGTTGTTATTCCATTTGTCAGTTCTTGCTATTTCCTAAGCTATTGCAGTCCTGTTCAGAAAATCATGGCCTATGCTGTTATTTTGAAGTGTTTGCTATAGTAATGTCAAAGTTTTAGGTCTTACACTGAGGTTTGTGATCTATTTTGAGTTGATTTTTAAAAAGTTTTCAATTAAACTTTTAATGAAAAAGAATATAAAATAACAATTTCTCTTCACTGTACATTCATACTACATGCTTCTGAATGAAGAGAGAAGTCATCAATGAATCATTTTTGTGTGAAATTGGAGGCCTGCATACTTTCAGCTTTGACCTGAATTTATCCACGTTCTTGATTGGGGGTGACAATGGCAGTGGCCAGTCCAAGAGTGCAATCCCAGCGTCCCTCCCCTTCTTTGGGAAGGGCATAATAGGATATGATCCCTCTTCCAGTTCCAGTGAAACAAAATCATTATAACCTCATCCCTTCCTCTCTACTTCAAGGTACTAGCAAGTGGGGCAGAGTCCAACCAGAGGCCCTCAGAAGGGCAGGGGAAGGATCCTTGGTAATTGATTGAGTACACTCAGCACCTGGGGCCAAGGAGGCCTGCCAAGTGGAGTAGGGGGGAACCCTGGGAACTCTGTCCGAAGTGAGGTCTGTTATGTAGCATTTCAGGTCAATAAATTACCACAATAAATAGCAAGGTGAGGTAGGGAGGGGGTTTCTGGTAGAAAATTAAAGTGAGTAACTGAGGCTGGGGGCATCCTAGGAAGGGAGTCCTAGGTAGCCTCAACCCCCACAGCTCCTACCCATCCTTGGTTTGAAATGTCAGACCGAGGCTCTCATCAGGTCCCTCTGCATTTCTTGTGTTGAGCTTGGAGTTGACGGTCTATTTTCAAAGTCTACATGTGGATGTCCAGTTTTCTCAGCACCATGTCTGAAAAGGCTGTCTTTGCTCTAACATATGCATGTTTTTGGCTGCTTTGTCAAACATTAGATAGCTATAGATTCATAGTTTTATTTGCAGGTGTTCTATTCATTGTCTACATGTCTATTTTTAATACCATGCTCTTTTTGTTACAGCAGCTCTATAGTATGTTTTCGTGCTTCCAGTATTGCTCTTTTTGCTCAGGATTGCTTTAGCTATTCAGGGTCTTTGATCTTTAGTCTTTTGTAAAATGTGAATTTTAGAGTTGTAAGGTCTTTATTTCACCTTGATTTTGAAAGATACATTTGCTGGATATAGTGTTCTTTCTTTCATGGCTTTAAATCCATAATTCCATGACCTCTTACCCTTTAGAGTTTCTGCTAAGAAATCTACCCACAGGTTTTTTTCTACCCACAGGTTCTGGTCAATTGTATTTTTATTTCATTTGATTTTAAGAATTCTAAAAATTTCCTCCCTGATTTCTTCAAGGACTCACTATTCATTCAAGATTGCATTGTTCAGTCTCCACGTGTTTGTATATTTTCTGAAGTTTCTCTTGCTGTTGATGTTTTTATTCCTTTGTGGTCTGATTAGATGTAAGAAATTATTTCAGCATTTTGTATTTGTTAAGATTTGATTTGTGGCCTACATGCTAATCTGTTTTGAGGAAAACTCCATAGGCTGATGAAAAGAATTATGAGGCTGTTGGATGTAAAATTATGTAGGTATCACACTAAGTCCATTTGATCTATAATGAAATTTAACTCTGATGTTTTTCATTGATTATTTTTTAGACGGATGACCTGCTGGTTTTAGTGTGGTATTGAAATAATCCACTGTCATTGTCTTGTGTACTGCCTCTTTATTTATGTCCTGTAGCATTTGTTTTACAAAATTGGATTTATAAAATTCTGTTTGGTGCATATATTTTTATGATTGTTATTTTTTTATGGATTGTTGTCAATATGTAGTGACCTTCTTATCTTTTCTGACCAGCTTTGACTTGAAGTCTGTTTTGTCAGATATGAATATAGCTACTCCTTAATTTCAATTACATTTGATTGGAATATAATTCTTTATGCTTTCACTTTTAGTCTGTATGTCTTTGCTCTGAGGTGAGTTTCTTGCAGTCAGCAGAGTTGGGTTGTATTTTTAATACAGTCAGCTGGTCTGTGTCTTTTAATTGTATAACTCAGACCATTTATATTCAGGGTTATTACTGAAATATATACACTAGTTTCTGTCCTTTTGTTATTTTTCTTCTGTTTTGAATAATCAATGTTTGTTTCTCTCTTATTTACCTTAGAGGTTTGATGGTTTACTGAATTAGTGATAATTGATTATTTTTTGGGTCTCATTTACTTTTTTGCTTTCCTGGAAAGATTCGTGCTTTCTTGTGCTGCCATGATTGTTTGTCCTGATTCCTCTTTTCCATGTAGGATTTTAAAAGTGTCCTCTGTAATTCTTATTTTGCAAGGTCTTTATTTAACCTTTGATTCTGAAAGATAAATTTACTGGATATAATGTTCTTTCAGGGATTTAAATCCATAATTCCATGGTCTCCTACCCTTTAGAGTTTCTACTAAGAAATCCTGTTATTCTAAGGGGTCTGCCTTTATAAATGACTTGTCATTTCTCTCCTGCAGCTTTCAATATTCTTTCTTTGTTCTGTACTTTTAGTGATATGACATGTAGTGGCTCTTTTCTGGTCTATTTTGGATTCTGTCTCATACTTGGATGTCCCTATTTTTCCTTAAGATGTGGGTAAATTTCTGCTAGTATATCACTGGCTAGGTTTTTTGTGCTTTTAGCTTGTACCTCAGCTCCTTCATCTAAATGGCTTGTTCGTGGATTTGCTCTCTTTATCATTTCTTGGAGCTTTGTATGTTCTGTTCATAATTTCTTATTTATTACTATCTGAATGTGGTAATTCATCAGTATTGTCTTTTTTTCAAATATACAAAAGTTTATTTTTCTTGGCAATTTAAATATACGTAACAAGTTAAAATGAATACACATTAAGTTAGTGTTTTATCCTTACTATATAATTGTGATTAGAAGGAACTGCTCCATTCAGTTAAAATCTAATGAATACCATCAATTTTCCTGGCTTGTTTTTCTGATCAGAATTAGTAAATAAACATAATTTTGCTACCCTGTGAAAGGTGCTGAGAAAATTACAATATCATACTTCACATAAAGCCTTTTAAAATCCTCATGTCACAGGTTGTTTATGTTAAGGGTAAATAATGACAGTATTCTTCTTAGGAAGTATCTCTTGGTTGAGGGATTCAGTACGAAACAGGTTATGTAAACAGAGGAAACAACCATAATTTTTAGTACCAGTACTGTTGCCAACTTGCATGTAGTTCACTTGTCATACTTTAAAATGGCTTGAATTTGAACATATATACCATGGCACAGAATTTTTAATTTCATATTTAAATAAGTGATGGTAGTAAAAATTATAGGCTGAATATATAGGAACCTTTTTTTTTTTTTTGCGGTACTGGGGATCGAACTCAGGACCTTGTGAGGAACCTTATATAATGCTTTAAAGTGTAACTATAAATAGTAGACTTTTATTTATCAAATTCAATTTTTCTTTTCTAGACTCTTAAACCAGTAATGCTGTTATTCAAATTCACACTCTGGAATTTCTGAGTTAGTTTGAAAAATGAAAACTTCTATTGGTCAAAAACTGGCCCTGTTTGAACTATTATTATTATGAATGAATTTTCCTCCCCAAATCAACTATATTCCTAGAGGGAAAAACAACAACCATTACACAGTAAATGAATGTCATACCCTCAAAACAGTGAAGTTAAGGCTTCACACTAATTCCAGTGACACATCTATTATGCAAAACAGTTTTAGAACTCTTATTTTCAAACCAATGTTTGAATCTTCATTCTTTTTTAAAGTATTGTCTTTAGGCCTTGTTATGGTTGATACATTGTGTCAACTTGGGGAGTCCAGAGGTTTGGCTGAGGGACTCAGCAGGAAGCCAGGGTGCTTACTTTGTACACATCCTGAGCCTGTGGAAGAGGAGGGCATGGAGACTGTGTGAGAGCTACACACCCCCTGGGTGGGGGTAGCCTGTTTACAATGTAAGGGAGCAAAAGAGGCCGCTTGCCACCATTCCTCCCTTTTTGCTCTTGTTGTTTTTGCTGTGCTCTGCTGCCATGAACGTTTGCCCCCTTACATGTGCCACTCTGCCTCAGAACCAGCAAAGTATGGACTGAAACCTCCACAAACTGTAAGCTAAATAAACCTTTCCTTCCTTCGTTTTGGGCATCAGGTATTTTGTCTCAGCAACAAGAGAAAAGTAACCAAGACAGGCCCTAATATTCTTTTTTTCTATTTGATCTAGTCTACTGATGAAGATTGCAAGTCATTTTTTATTTGACATTCAACTCTTCATTTCTGAGATTTCTGCTGGGTTCTTTTTCAGAATCTCTTCTCTCTTTATTGAATGGCCTTTCATATCTTGTATTGTCTTTCTGAAATCATTAAGCTATTTAACTGTGCCCTCATTGAAGTTATTGATCATTTCTAAAATCAGTCTTTTAAATTATTTATCTAGCATTTAATCCACTTTGTTATCTTCAGATTCAGTTAGTGAAGAGTTATGAACCTTTGAAGGAGTCATGTTGCCTTGTTTTGTATTTCTTGTGTATTTTCTCCAGACATCTCCACTCTCAGACTGCTTAGAGGAGAAAGCAAACCATGGTAACAATTGGTAACATGCAAGAAAACCAGAAAAATTAATAAAGGTAAAAATAATAATAAGTAAAAAGGTATGGGAAAGGGGAGAAAGAGGTAGCAAATATTTTTAAAAAGAATTCAGAAAGTGAGAAAGAGGTGGAGAAAGTGAGAAAGAGGTGGAGAAAATGAGAAATAAAAAGATCTAATTAAAGAAAAAATAAGATTAAAAATACAACAAAAGAAAAACAAGTCCAACAATTCTTCCTAGCTCAGGTTGGATTGGAAAAACTTCTTTTTCGCTCTCTAATATTGGAACCTACTAAGTATGGGGAGGTGGTTAGTGAGTTGCAGTTGGGCCTGTTAAAACTCTTCTGTTCCCACCAAGTAGGTTGGTGCTGATTTTGGATTGATCCCTATTCTGAGTTTCCCACCAGGCCAACCAGTTAATATTGTGTAGTCTGTGGTGGTAGTATTGTGCTCTTTCCTGAGGGGTGTGTGTGTGTGCGTGTGCGTGCATGTGTACACACACACACATCTGGAATTGCCCTAAATAACTTTGTGGTATCTGGGCTAAGCATCTGTGTTCGTCCTCTCGAGGGCCCATAGTTTATACATCTAGGGTCTTGCAAATACTCAGACCATGGTGATCCCGAGATGTACTGGAGAATATGCAAAAACCAACTGAGTTCTAAGATGAAGGGATAGCTGTGGGAATGGAACAATCAGTCCTGTATTGTCATGCCTGGACCCTTGTGTTGGCTGGCCTTTCTATTGCTGGATAAAATACCTGACCCCCATAACTTAAGGAGCAGAGGTCTGATTGGGTTAGAGTCTCAGAGGTTTCAGACTATGGTTACCTGGTTCTACGGCAAAACATCATGGAAGAAGGGCCTGGGAGAGGAAATGTACTCAACTCATGGTGGTTAAAAGCAGAGCAGGGGAACAGCTATGGAGAAGAAAGGGCCAGGTACTAGAAACAGACCTCAGTGTTGTACCTCCATGACCCTTAGACACACCTAGACATGCACTCAACCAATCTCCCATGCATCTCCCAGGCTACTCAAGTTATCAGTTAAGTTTAACTGTCACAACTCCTCAGTAAACCAAAATGATACATTGCACTTCTAAACACAGAGGACAGTGCCACCATCCCCTGTGCCCTGTGCAGCCTGAGCTCCTCACTGCCTGAACATCTTAGCAGATCTGTGACTGACCCACTCCCTCTCCATTACTGTCTTTTGTGGCTATCTGTGGCACGGGGTCCCAAGGAGCACCAAATTAAGATTGCTATATGTTTTCTGATCCACAGAATAACTCCTGGTTATAGCCAAAATTAGTCTGCCATGCAGGAGGATTCTTTTTTAGACTAAACGCCTGTACTGGATTTAAAGCTTGCAAGACTGTGGGTTTCTCCTGTAGTCAGGCCTGCTGGTCTCTCGTTGTCAGTGGGGCTGTCCACACTCACCTTGTGTTTGCTGCACGGGATTCTGTGTCTCCCACTTTCCCTATGGAGCAGGAGTTGAAGCTCTGAACTGCTTTGTACTTTTCTCTTGGTTGCCTTTTTGTATCTCCCCATCATCTCTTTCTTGATTTCTGTAGCTTTCGGTCTTTACTAGAATGTGGTTTGTTCTTTCGTAGCCCCAACTCTTCTTACTTACCAAGTCATGAGAAGAATGCCTGTTGTTTTAATCAGAAGTTTCCAATCTTTTATAAATAATGGTGCAATGAGTGTTCCATGTGTTGGTTCATATTTGTGGAACCGTATTTTCTAGATGGATTTATAGAAGTGGGGTAAATGCATAAGTAATTTTGTTAGATGCGCCAATACATATATAAATTTATTACTTTTCCTTCCATGGGTTTAAAATATTTTGCATTCGCACAAGCAGCGTGTAAAGTTGCTATTTCTCTACAACTTTGCCAACATAATAGGTTATCAATATGACATGATAAATGGCATCTGATTGTAGTTTTTATTTCTTATTCTGAGATTTAACATTTTTCTCTTTTAAAGACCGTTTTTCTTTCTCTTTCTTTTGACTGACTCTCTGGTTTTTTGGTCTTTCTTTTTCTATTGAGTTTTTATCTTTTTCCTGTCTCAGTTTTTAAGGACTCTTTATGCATTAGGGAGGTTAGTCTTGTGAAGTAAATTGCAGGTATTTTTTCCCTATTTGTAATTTTTGTTTTGGCCTTACCTGTCGCTTTTCTTTTTTTGCCACATTTTTGTCAGAAATTTTTAAGTAACCAAGTTTGTTGTTGTTGTTATTATTATTATTGTTATTATTATTTCCTGCAGGTTGAAACAAGGACTTCACATGTGCTGATCATGTGCTCTATCACTGAACTACATCCCCAGATCCAGATTTATCAAATTTGTCCTTAATTGCTTCTGGGTTTTGTGTCATAGAAAATATTTGGCACCCCTAGATTATAAATGAATTCACCGTCTTTTCTTCTAGTACTTGCATGCTTTCTTTTTTGGTGGTATTAAATATCGAACCAACGCCTTCCTACTGAGCTATATCTCAGCGTTTTCTTTTTAAATTTTGAGATAGGGCCTCAGTATGTTGCTAAGTTGCCCAGAGTGGCTTGACCTTGTGATTCTCCTGCCTCAGCCTTTTAAGAGTGATGGGAGTACAGGTATGTGCCACCATGCTGCTTTTCCAGGGTTTTCTGAATTATTCTGGAAAGTTCATTTTTTTTCACATATTTAGAAATAAACTTATCAAATTCCAAAGTAAAATACATTTACTGGTTTTATTATCAGGTGCACATTATAAATATATTTATTCGCTTTGAAATGATTGTGTCTTTATAGTGTTGGATAGTCTTAAGAGTAAGCAATCGTTCTTCACTTGCTCACATGTTTTGCAAAATTTTCAAGGATCTTTGAAAATTTAAGCAAATAATTATAATATTTTCAGCTAGTTAAAATAAATTTTGACAATTGAAACTATATGTGTATCCACTGAAGAGCAGAAATCTTATTAAAATAAGATAACTTGTCAGTTGTTTAGTTTATGATTATGGAGTGCTAAGTTACCAAGGAGAAGCCATTTTGGCCGCCATTCAGCCCTATATTAGAGCCATATCCTGTTTCAAGATAAACTGTTTTAGAAACTTTCATCAAAATAGCCATTGTTGTTCCTTTAACAAGTGGGACTGTTATATTATGCCAGAGCTCTGGCTCATATCTTATTGTAGAGCTGGTGTGCATTGCTGGCCCAAGGGAGACAAAGAATACATGGTCCTGTTCTACCTGATACGGCTTCCCATTACCTTGAGTCCAAGACCCCCTCTCTGTCCAGCCCACATTTCCCCCTTTAAAGCAACACAGTCCCTGGTCCCTGCTCAGACCTCCCTCTGTCTTGCCCACTGTCCTTCTTAACAGTGTCCTCTGATACGAATAAACTCTTGTTTTTTATCTTCGTTTTTGTCTTGGTAAATCCTTTTACTTCTTATGTCATTGGTCTCTGAAACATGTCTTGTTTGGTAGTGATCACAAAATATTTTAGTGCCTTCATTTTGACTGAATAAGTGATTATTTTTACTATATCAGCAGCTGTCTTTACTAAGGACTCGAGCTATTTATAGAATTGTTGCGAAGGTGTGACCTGCATGTAATTGTAGTGATCATTGACTTTTTGAAAACATTCCTGGAATGTATATGATTTTCACCTCTGTGGTTTTTATTCGTGTCAACCAGGTTGTAAGCCAGCAAACTGATCAGTGAACCTGCCTTTCCTAATGGAGAGAACATCCCTACTTCTCTCGTCAGGTGGAGTATCATGTTTAAAAGTTCCTATAGTATAGTCTCATAATTTTAAAAACTATTTTTGGGAATATCATTGGTGAAACATTACATGGTGATCCATTTCTATTATTGTAAACTTTGGTTTTAGATTGTGCCAGTGAAAATTCAAGTTCAAACCATAGGGAAATAAATGTAGTTTTAGATTCTGTGTATGTGTGTGTGTGTGTGTGTGTGTGTGCGCGCGCACATGTGCATGTGTATATGTGTCTGCGTGTGTGTGTGTGTGTGTGTGTGTGCACGTGTGTGTGTGTAGAGAGAGATTGGCTACTGTATTTGTAAGGTTTGTGTTAGGTTACCAAAGAGCAAAAGGCAATATATGCATCATACAAAGAAGAAGGACAATCTAACATTGCAAATCAAATTAGGATGGTGAATTTTCACTATATAGAAAAAGGTAGGATCAGAAAGAGGGACTAAGCTTACATTCATTAGTCCTAGTCAGGCAGCTACTGGAGTAAGGACTACTTCTTAAAGGACTCTGTGTAAGTCAGCTTTTCATTGCTGTGACAAAATACCTTAGAAAAACTACTTAAAGGGAGAAAGATTTGTGTTGGCTTGTGGTTTCAGAGGTTTCAGTCTATGGTCAGCTGACTCTATTGCTTGTAAGGTTGTCGTGATGCAGAAACATAATGAAGAAAGCTGCTCACCTCATAGCAACCAGGAAGCAGAGAGCTGAGAAAACCAAACAGCAAGGTGCCAAGGACAAGGCTGATATTCCCCCAGGTCGTGCCCCCATGACCCACACCCTTCAACTAGACCTCATTGAGTTTGTTACCCCTCAATAATACCATCAAACTATAAATCCTTTTGTGAATTAATTCACTTGATGAAGTTAGAACCCTAATGAGCTAGTCACTTTTCAAAACTATCTGCTGGCAGATAAGCCTTAAATCCAGCGAGCCTTGGAGAGGAGGGTGCAATTTAGATTCCAAGCATAACAGGCTCCACAGCCCCAGCTGTTTAAAGGCATTTGGTTAAAAGGCAAAGGGTTTGGGCTGCCACTTACCAATCCAATTTTTAAAATACAGAATGACAAAAAGTTGCATTTTTCTGTTAGATTTTATAAGGTGATATAATAGGAAATATAAAAATGAAAGTTTTATCAAACTTATTGAATAATTTTTCTCTCTGTGTGGTATATCTTAAAGCAGTCAATGCACAATGCAATAGTACAATCTGGACAGTAGTATCTAGTCTCTTTACACTCTCCACTGAAACCTCTGCAGAGGGTTTGTGTCTCCCACCCAGCAATATGGCATTCTGGGATGACCCAATGCTCCGTGTTGAAGAAAGGGCCATGAGTCTAAAAACTTAAAGCTTTTTTTGGTATCAATCAGGAAGATGGGTGGGGTTATGGCAGAGTGCTAGGGAAGAGAAACTTTGCAGGCATTGGCTGTAAGGAGAAACAGCAATTCTGTGTCATGCACAGATGTCCTCCAATTTGTAATGCAATGGATAGCTTGATGTATGCAAGGCTGGCACTTTTACTGCCAGGAAGATATAATTCTTTTTGATTCCCATGGCCTCAGCTGAGATGTTATCTAATGTTTTATCTTTTTTTATTCTAAAAATTTAAAAAACTAACAAAACAACAATGAAGACAAAATCAAAACAACACAAAAACAACAAAAATGATGCGTGACCTCAAAACAAAATGATAGGACTTAACAGTGGTTGCTATTTTACCTGCTGTTATCATCAACAAAATTGTTCAGTCCACCAGACATAGAATGTAAGATTGATCAAAAAATCCAAGACAGTAACAAGTAATAAAAAAAAAATTTGAAACGACACAGAGTTTCACCATACAAGATGGTAGGAGTGTAACAATGGTTCTTTTACTGCATATTGTTGTTTTCAGATCAGTCATTCTGATTACCAGATTGAAGCAAAACTGGTTAAGAAAAAAGAAAATTTTAAGAGTTGACTGTTCCTTTCAGTAAACCACAGACATCAGCAATACATCTATCCCACCTATCCTTGTATATACACATAAATTTTGTTTTTCATAAAAAAACCTCAAAATAACAAAACAAATACATAAAACAGCATAGAGAACAATAAAAATGATACATAATTTCAAAACATGGTGATAGGGGTTGTTATATTACATAATGTCATCTTCAAAATGGTTGCACATATAACCAGATAGAGGCATGCTGGATTGATCAAACAATTACACATTAACAGTTCTTTTTAATAAACTGACAGATATTAGTAGTACAATGATCCTAGCTATCCTGTGTATACATATACATATTTTTTCATCTTCCTTCTTTCTTTTTCCTCTCCCCTCCTTCATCCCAGTTACTCCTTCCTATTTGAGCAGTTTCTTGTCTCTTTTACACTATCTATTGTACCTTTCAGATTTTATTTACTCTTTCAGGTTCTTATTGTAGGGAGGAAATACAGTGTTTACGCATATGAATCTGATTTATTTCTCTTGTGAGTATGGTCTGTAGTTGCATCCATTTACCTATAAAAGCCTCTAGTTTATCTTTATAGCTGAGTAATACTCCATTGTATAAAAATACCACATCTTTTTTATCCATTCCTCAGTTGACGGACATTTGGGTTGTTTCCAAGATTTAGCTATGGCAAATTGTGCTGCTATAAATATGGGTGCACATATATTGCTGTGGTATGATGTTTTCAGTTCCTCTGGAAAAATGCCTGGGAGGGGTATAGATGGTTTGAATAGGACCTCTAATTCTAGTTTCCTGAAGAATCTCCAGACTGATTTCCACAGTGGTTGCACCATTCTACACTCCCATCAACGGTGGAGAAGTCCTTTTTCCCCACAGCCACTCCAGCATTTGTTATGGGTTGATTTCCTGATGATAGCCATTCTTTCTGAGGTGAGATTCAATCTCAGTGTTGTTTTAGTTTGCATTTCTTGGCTGGGAATATAGCTCAGTGGAATAAGCGCTTGCCTAGCAAGCGCAGGGTCCTGAGTTCGATCCCCAGTACCGCAAAAAAAAAAAAAAAAAGTTTGCATTTCTCAAATGACTAATGATTTTGAAGATTTTTTCATGTATTTATTTGCCATTTGTATTTCTTCATGTGAGAAGTGTATATTCATCTCAGATGCCCATTTTTGTATTGGGTCTTTGAATTTTGGGGGCCAGATGTTTAAAAATTCTTTATATGGTCTAGATAGGAGGCCTTTGTCTGATTTCCCAATTTGTGGGTTTTCTTTGCACCCTGTTGGTGATTTCTTTTGATGTGCAAAAACTTTTCAGTAAGATGAGATCCCAGTTGTTGATTCTTTGAAGTATTTCCAGTGCAGTTTGGCTTTGTTCCTGAACTCTCTGCCTACCCCTACGTCTTCAAGACTTCCACCTACTTTCTCTTCCATTAGATCCAGTGTTTCAGTTTTAATATTTAGATCTTTAATCCATTTTGACTTTATTTTGGTGCATGGTGATAGGTTTGGGTCTAGTTTTAATCTTCAGCATGTGGAAAGCCAGTTTTTCCAGGCACCATTTACTAAAGAGGGTATCTTTCTTCCAGAGAACATGTTTGGCTCCTTTGCCAAAGATAAGGTGGCTGAGTGTCTTTGTGGTTGTGTCTGCATCTTCTAGTCTGTTCCATTGATCTTCAGGTCTGTTTTTTGGCAGTACTATGCTGATTTTGTCACAGTGGCTTTGTAGTATAATTTCAAATTGGGGATTGTGATACCTCCTGCCTTTCCTTTGTTACCCAGGATTACTTTTGCTATTCTGGGTCTCTTCTAGTTCCAGATCAATTTTAGGAATATTTTCTCTAGGTCTGTGAGATATACCAATAGCATTTTCATCAGTATTGCATTGAATCTGTGTAACAATTTTGTGAGTAGGTCCATTTTCACAATGTTGGTTCTTCCTATTCATGAGCAAGGAATATCTTTCCATTTTTTGAAATCCTCTTCAATCTCTTTTTTCAGTGTAATTCTCACTATGTACATCTTTTACTTCTTTTGTTAGATTAATTCCTAAGTATTTCAGTTTTTTGGATGCTGTTGTGAAAGGTGTTGTTTCCCTTATTTCTCTTTGAGTATGTTTGTTGTTTGTGTATAGGAATGCCATTGATTTTTGAGTGTTGACTTTGTATCCAGCTATGCTAGTGAATTTGTTGATTAATTCTAGGTGTCTTCTGGTGAATTTTTTGGGGTCTTCTATACAGAGTATCATGTTATCTGCAAATAAAGATAATTTCACTTCTTCTTTTCCTATCTTTACTCCTTTTATTTCTCTTTCTTGTCTTATTGCTCTGGCTAGTGTCTCCAGAACTGTGTTGAACAGGAGTGGTGACAGTAGACATCCTTGTCTTGTTCCTGATTTTAAAGTGAAAGCTTTCAGTTTTTGTCCATTTAGTATGATGTTGGCTGTTGGTTTGTCATAGATAGCTGTTATCAGATTGAGAAAAAGTCCATCTATGCCAATTTTCTGTAGGGTTTTTATCATGAATAAGTGTTGGACTTTATCAAAAGCTTTTTCTTCAATTATTGAGATGTTCATGTGATTCTTGTCTTTAGCTCTGTTGATATGGTGTATTATATTGATTGATTTGCATATATTGAACCATCCCTGCATTCCTGGGATGAATCCTACTTTGTCATGGTGTATTATCTTCTTAGTGATTTGGTGCATTCTGTTAGCTAGTATTTTATTGAGAAGTTTTGCATCTATGTTCATTAGGGAGATTGGCCTATAGTTCTCTCTTTTTTCTTTATTAGTTCTTTTTCTGGTTTTGGTATCAGGATAACACTTGCTTCCAAGAATGAGTTTGGGAGAACTGCTTCTCTTTCTATTTCTTTAAAGAGTTTGAGAAGAATTTATATTAAATCTTCTCTAAATGTCTTATAGAATTTAGCTGTGAATTCATCAGGACCTGGGCTGTTTTTTGTTGGTAAGTTTTTTCATTACATTTCCAATTTCATTGGCTGATACTGAGTTATTCAAGATTTTTATACCTTCTTGATTCAGCTTTGGTAATTCATATGTATCTAGGAATCTGTCCATTTCTTCTGTTTTCCATCCTATGAGTGTAAAGATTTTTGAGGTAGGTATTGATGATCTTCTTTATTTCTACAGGATCTGTAGTGGTATCACCCCTTCACTTCTTATTCCTTGGATTTGAGTTTCTCTTTCCTGTTTTTGATAAGGTTGGCTAGGGGTTTATCAATTTCATTTATTTTTTCGAAGAACCAACTCTTTGATTCATTAATTCTCTGTATTATTTTCTAAGTTTCAATTGTGTTAATTTCCACTCTGATCTTTATAATTTCCTCCTTACTTTGGGATTTGGGATTAACTTGCTGTTCTTTACTAGAAGTTTGAGGTGTAACCTACGGTTGTTTATTTGTGTTTATTCTGTTTTCTGGATGTAGGAATCCATTGCTATAAATTTCTCTCTGAGGAATGCTTTCATTGCATCCCTCAGGTTCTGGTAATTTATATCTGCATTTTTGTTTGATTGTAAATAATGTTTAATTTCTGCTTTAATTTGTTCTGTGACCCATTTGTTGTTCAGGAGGGTGTTATTTAATTTCCATGTATCTATGGAGCTTTTGCGATTTCTTTTATCATTTATTTCCAGTTTCATTGCCATATGGTCTGATAATATGCATGGGATAATTTTGATTCCTTTACATTCACTTAAGCATGTTCTGTGTGCTAGCATGTGGTCTATTTTAGAGAATGTCCCATACCCAGCTGAGAAGAACATGTTCTAATGTTGTTGGGTGGAATACTCTGGAAAGGTCTACTAAGTCCATTTGTTCACATGTTTGGTTTAGTTCTATTATTTCTTTGCTTATTTTTTGTGTAGCTGATCTATCTCTTTGTGACAATTGGGTGCTAAAATCCCCCATTACAATTGTTATTACTTATTTGCTTTTTGATGTCTGTTAAAATTTGCCTTATATAATTGGGTGTACCTACATTTGGTCATATATATTTATGATTGCTATCTGTTTCTCTTGCAGTTTTCCCTTAACAAGAATATAGTGACTGCCTTTATCTCTTTTCTTCATTGCAAACAGAATAGCTACTCCTGCTTTTTTCTGGGTTCCTCTCTCATGAAGTATTATTTTCCATGCTTTGAATTTTAGTCTATGGATTTCCTTTTGAGTTAAATGTGTTTCTTGTATACAGCATATTGTTGGATTTTGTTTCTTGATCTCTCTGCCTGCCTGTTTCTTTTGATTGGTGAATTGAGGCCATTTACATTAATGGTTATTACTGCTATGTGTTGACTTATCCTTATCATGTTATTTCCCTCTGTTGGTTCTTTACTTTCTCCCCATCTAATTGCATACCTTGCTTGGTAGTTCTTTTCTATTGTTGATCTTGAGATTGTGGTCATTTTTATCTCTTTGCAGATTATCTTTCAGTACTCTTTGTAGGACTGGTCTGGTGCTCATAAATTTCTTCTGTTGATCTTTGTCATGGAAGTATCTTATTTCTCCATCAATTTTGTAAGATGATTTTGCAGGATATAGCAATCTGGGTTGGGAGTTGTTTTCTTTCAGGACCTGAAATACTTCACTCCAAGCCTTTCTTGACTTGCTGGTCTGTGTTGACAAGTCTGCTGTGATTCTAATGGGCTTTTCTTCATAGGTGATCTGTTCTTTTTCTCTAACAGCTTTTAATATCCTGTTCTTTTGCTCAGTTTCTGGGATCTTGATTATTACATATCTGGGGGTAGATTTATTTTTGTTATGGCTAATTGGGGTTCTATATGCCTCACGTATGTGTATATAAAGTTCTTGTCCCATGCTTGGGAAATTTTCTCTTATTACCACAGCAAATAGTCTTTTTATGTCATTCGTGTTGCTTCTTGCTCTTTCATTAAGAACTATCAGCCTTATATTGTTTTCCTTTGCCTTATCTTGCAGCTGTTGAATTGTTATTTGCTGTTCCTTTGTTACTTTAAATAGATCTTTTCTTTCATGATCACTAGCTACAATGCTGTCTTCAAGGTCTGAGAGTCTATCCTGTTTCATTCAAGTGGTTCTTCCAGGTTTCAATGGGATTTTTAATGTCCTAGATATCTCTTTGAATCTGTTTCATGCATTCTAATTATCTCCTATACTGTTCTTTTAAGGTTCCCATCATTTTTCTGTGCTCCTCTTTTTTTTTTATCTATATCTTCTTTTGATATGTCAAGCAATTCATTCATTATGGTTGTCATTTCTTTTTTTACCTGAGCAATTATTTTTGATCTGATTTCCTCTATAGCCTGATGTAGTTGGTTCTTTAATTCATTTGCTATCATTTCAGAGACTGCAGGTGTGGGACTTCCATGTTCTTCCATGTTGATGTTTCTTGGACTTGTTCTGGGAGGGGTGTTTGGCTGAGATTGCATTTTGCTTCTTTTTGTCATTTTCAAATCTCTCTAGGTTTCTGGCAATTCAGGTTTGTTTCTGAGATGGCAGCGGGACATGTAGGGGAGGAGCCAGGGGACCTGGGCACCCAGACAGTTCACTGAGACTTCCTGAGTCCAAGGCCCTCCTGCAGTGGCAGCATGGGTGGGGCTGGTGGATCTGGGCCATTATCTTATGTTTTATCCCTGGAATCTCACAGGCTCTTGCTCAGCCCCTATTATAGCTATCAGCAGGAGAGGCAATTCTCGCCCATATGCTGCAATGAGACACATTGGCAAGACTTGATCATATTCTTTTAGCAAATTAAGGGAACATCTGCTTCTGTATAGCCAGCTCTGCATATCTCAGTGAATAAGGATGAAGTAAAGGTCAGGTAAAGATTGATACAAGGGGCTTTGTTTCTCAGGAAAATGTAGCTTGGCATTCTCTGACAGCTCTCATGTTGGCCTTTTTTTCCAGTGGGTGGTATAATTTCAATAAAATGTTTACCCACTAAAAGTAATGGTAAAGACAGCAATGATGGGTTTCCTAGTTGGTGTTTTGCTATCTTATGTTTTTCAATTATTTGATCTATTAGACCTAATTTACAGTGTAAATAACTTTTTGAACCCCCTTGTTTTGAATAAATTAGAAATGAGTTCCACATTATTTGCTCCAGAAGGTGCATAAATATTTATAATAATATCTTTCCTCCTTTTTGATTATAGGGTAACTTGTTAGATGTTGGTCAACTCTGTCAATACCACCTATAAAATTATTATAATCATGGACCGCTATTGGAATGTTTTTAATTTCTTTTCTTTCAAGTTATATCTTTTCTGTATTATGAATAGTTGACAATAAAGAGGTGTCTATTTTGTCCTTCCATTTCATAACACAGCTTTTCCACTTTGATATGCTAATATTTCTCCTTTTTTCAGTTTTTTCTTTTGCAGATCTTTTGGCACTTCCTTCCTATTCAGTTTCAGTGTCTGCAGCTTGTCTATTTATATTGCAAAGGAATATCACCAAGTTCTGGAGAAGTATACATTATATGTAATGTACTTATGATAAGAGTTTTTATAGACTATAGCATAAAATTATAGGTTATTTTTCACAAATTAAGTACAAATTACTAAGAGAGAATAATCAGAACTTATTATTAGATTTCACTAGAAACAAGTATCGAAGGCAAATACAACATTCTAAATTAAAAAGTATGGAAAAATAGTTAATGTAAAACAAATAAATATGTGTAAGTGTATCTCATGCAGACAAGAATCTACTTCTTGAAATGACACCTACCAAAGAAACACTACACTTGGGACAGAACGTAAATAAACACATGGCTTGATGCTCAGGGTAAACTGTTTAAGGGGTTAAATACTGGTTCTCAAGATCTGGAAATTCATTATGTTAAGATCTGACATGCAAAAACTATCTTCTTTGTAAAACACATCTTTAACATTTTTTAAAGAGAATTTTCTAAATTTAAGTAGTAGAATTCCAGCTGAGCACCAAGTGACGTCTATTTGATGTGAACCTGACTAATGTCAGGTTTCCTGCAGAGTACATCATTAATCTCACTCATAAAGGATATGCAATGTTAGATGGGGATTGTCATGAATCTTAAAGAGAAAGATTTCTTTTGCAAACCCTGGTTAAGATACAATTTCTAGCCTGGTGTGGTGGCACATGCCTATAATCCCAGCACTGGGGAAGCAGAAGCAGGAGGATTATCATGAGTTTGAGGATAGCCTGGATTATGTATAAGCAAGTTCATATCTCAAGAAGAAAAAGCAAATTCAATCTCAAAAAAAAAAAAGTTACAGTTTTTTGTCACTTGGACACTAAAATACAGTTTTATAATTATTTCAAATATTCTTCATATTATAGGTTAACTAATTATACTGTATAGGTCCTGAAAATGTTTACTGCCAATGGCTATGTTATGTTATGGCTAATAAACTGTGCTAGCTGCACAATTTTGTGGAAGCTGTTTGGAAGTTTCCAGCTAGAGTTGATCATCTTTATGCAGTCACAGCTGTTGAAGTATTTCAAGGAGTTATTGGACCCTCAATGAACAGAACATCTATAATCAGTAATATCTAAACCTTCAATAGAAGATTTCTCTTCTTCAGATTGATTTGTGCTAATTTCTTTAGCTGTTATACCTGATAGTTGCTTGCCAGACTATCAGGATATTCCAGGTTACCCAGCACTGTAATACTTAAGAGTGGAACTCATGTTTCATTTTCAAGTGTGGCACTGACATTGTGAAAGTTGTAAAAAGTACATTGTAAATACTCAGAGAAAAATAAAATAAGGTCGTCATGACTCAGGTATTTTCATACTAAAATTCCCATCTGGGACCATGTCTAAGTCAACTTCTTTTATCTATACTAAGGTGAGCCTGTGTATGAGCCCTTAGCTAAGCTGCTCTCCTTCCTTTTTCTCCTCCCTTCTTCCTTCTCTTTCCTTTCTTCTTTCTTTCCTTCCTCTAGGGATTGAAGGGATTGAAGCCAGACAGTGCAGGCTGGTCTCAAACTTACCATCCTCCCATAGCCTCCCACATAGTTAGGATTACAGGTGTGTGCCACCATGGTTGGCTTTTTTTAGCACTGGGATTGAACTGAGGCCTTGACTGACCATGGTGGGCAAGTGCTTTATCACTGATCTACTCGAGTACATCCCTCATTGTCTTTCTTTTTTTATAGTTATTTAACTAATCACAGAAGGTATAGTCAGTGGCTGAAAAATGGTCAGAAATTAACCTACTTTTTCCAAAAAATATTTTAAAATTATGGCTACTAGAGGAGTAGAATGTGGAAGATAAAGCACAAAGTTGGGAATATTTGCTTTTAGCCTGTATGTGATGAAACCAGGCCATTTATCTCCCTGTGTTTTAATTTCTCCCTCAGAAACTGGAAGGAGCTTTGTGCTCACATCTGTTTTCCTTTGCAGGATGCATAGAGAATGCATAAATGGAAGAGCACTTCAAGTGCCCAGAGCAGGGGAGGAATGTGCCTTTTTTTTTGCTCAGTCAGGGCAGTGCTAGAGAGGCTGTTTATTGGCTATGGGCAGCCTGAGGCTCATCAGTCTGGACTCTGAGGCTTTTATTTTAAAAACCTGTCTATATCCTTTGTATTATATGTCCTGTCATATAAAAATGGAAAGAATGTATTCTCCCATTGTTCATTCATTCACATTATAACTGGATGAGGTTTGTTTTTTTAACTTTAGTGTTATTTCTAGTGGAGTATCACTTTGAATTTTAAGCATCAAGATATAAGTATAGCTATTCCTGCTTGCTTTTGGGCTCCATTTTGTTGGCATATAATTTTCTATTGTTCCACTTTCAGTATGTGTATATCTTTATTAATGAGGGATGTTTTTTGCAGGCAACATAAAGTCTTATTTTTTAGTTTAGTATGTCAGTCTTTGTCTTTTAATTGGTGAATTAAGAGCATTTACATTTACTGTTATTATTGAAAGGTATATACTAATTTCTCTCATTTTCTTATTTTTCTAGTGTTTGATTCATTTCTGAATCTCATTCATTTATCTCTTCTCCCAAGGAAATTTAGTTCTTTTTTTGGTCTTATGATTGTGATTGTCCTTTTTTTCTGTTTTTAGTATTCTTTTGAGAACTTTCTGCCATACCAGTTTAGTATTCACATATTTCTTTAATTTATATTTAGCTTGGAAGTTCTTTACTTCTTCTCTGATTTTGAAGGATAATCTTGCAGAATATAGTAGTCTAGGTTGGCAATTATTTTATTTCAGGGTTTGAAATATATCATTCCAAGCCTTCCTGGCCTTGAGAGTTTCTGTTGAAAAATCTGTGATTATGATAGGCTTGCCATAACAAGGTGCTTGACATTTCTTCTGTCTAACAGCTTTTAATATGCTCTCTTTGTTATTTGGCATTTTTATCTAACAGCATTTAATATTATTTGTTTTAAATTTTTGGGAGTTTGATTATCATTTGTTGACTGTGATATATTGGCAAGTTGACTGTGAAAGGGTCTTTGCTGGTCATGGGTATTTGGGGATTCTAAATTCCTCTAGCATGTGGATACCTCATTTTCTGTATTTGACAAATTTCAAATACATTCTCAGTAAATAGGTTTTCTATACCATTATTCTGTACTTCCTCACTCTTCTCAAGGACAGTGAGTCTAAGGGAATTGTCTAAGAGCACTTGAATATTATAGTCATTGATTCTACCCTTTTTCTCACTATCTGGATGTTCTGTTAGCTCCACTTTGTTTTCAAGCTCTAATATTCTTTTTTGTGATTCTTTTAGCATACTACCAAGTTTAAAACGAGTCTTTAATTTGACTGGGTCTTTTATTTCCAATAATAATAATAATTATTATTATTATTATTATTTTTAGAACCTTCATCTTTTTACTGAAGTGATTTTTCTATTTATTTATTTATTTATTTTTTTATTTTAGAAACATAAAAGTACAAAAACATATTGACAAACAGACACCCATTATCATAGAAAATAGTACAATCACAACTAATCTATAGACAAGGTGATATGGTCTCAACAGTAGTTGTTGCTTTATCCATTGATATCTTCGAATTGTAGATGTATGGACCCATATACAGACATGCA
>PVLD010013104.1:46594-57482 GCA_004027595.1 Dinomys branickii | reverse complement strand
GAGAATGTCCCTTAAGCTGTCTGCTGAGATTTCCGCTTCTACTCCCTACCCCAAGACCTGGGCGGGGCGAATAAACAGCTTGCCACCCCAGGATTCTTGCAGATAGGCCACTCAGGTGTTCCTCCCTGGGTGGAGCTCCTTCCCCCCTCACAAAACCCGTTGGGGCGCCTAAGTAGGTCTTCCCACCCGGGAGATCCCGAAGTCCTTAAAGCTGTTTTGATGTCTCTCGCTGGGCTGAGCTTCTTCCCGATTCAGGAAAAACCAGTTAGAGCGCGCCATTAACTCACTCTGTGATCGTGCAGACAGGAGTGCCGTTCAGATGTTTTTCCCTGGATGGAGATTTTCCCCGACTCAGAAATCCCGCCGGCCGGTCGCTGTTGCTCCAGTTCGTGCAGTGCTGGCTGCGGGGGTGGGGTTCTGAGCGGGATCCCGGAGCGCTGCCTGGTTTGGTGCAGTTTGTCCCAGTAGTGCGTTCTCTGTCGGGTTCAGGAGCTGAAGCCGTTCTTCCCTCCACACTCGCTCTCTCGGCTGGTCATCTTCTTCCCGGAAGTCCTTATTTCTGTCTTCATATTGCTATATTTCATTGTTTGGGTGGTAATCCTCTGGGAGGTTCTCTCTCTGCTGCCTACCCGTCGCCATCTTCCCGGAAGTCTCTCTTATATATTTTAAATAATCTCTAGATTGCTTCTAAAATCATGTGGCATATAAATATTTGTTATATTGTATTGCTTAGGTACTAATGACAAAAATGTATATGTTCAGTTAAAAAAAATGCGTTTTCCCCTGAATATCTTTCATTTTTGGTTGGTTGACTCCTCAGATGAAGAATCGTGGATAGAGAGGATTGACTTTTTGCTCATTTGCTCAATGCCCTGAAAGTGGTCGGTCTCTTAGGGGTGCTACTGTCCACCAAAGGGTGTCCGCCTGGGGTAGACGGCCTCCGTACCCCGCGTGGGCCCTGACTACCTATTCTGGGCTCTGAGTCCCACTTCCGACTCCTCCAGTGTCCCCTCAGACACTTGGTATGCAGTAAGGGAAGAGAAAGGAAGGGCTTACAGTGTCGTGAATAGACGAGATTATTGCTTTCCTCTTCCAGCTCCTGCTTCCAAGCTCCTCGCCATGCCGTCTGTTCAAAACGCAGGGCTCTGCGTGACTTTCGTGTTCTCCTGTTAGACTGGACATAGCTTTAACATGTTTTTCTGATGGTGCTCACCAAAGCACAAGTGAACTGAAGGAGAGAAACGCAAGAGAGGGGGGGAAGGCAGCATAAAAATAAGAAAAGGAGAATCAAGTTAGATGAAAAGCCGCGAAAGAGAAAATGAGAAAATCTCTTCTCCGTGTCCTTTTCCTAAAGCTTGAGCTTCACAGTCTGTGCCGGAGGAAGATTTCAACATCAGGCAGGACTTGTTAGGGACCAGGTAAGTGTGACAAGGGACAGGGTGAGTCTGCCAAAGCTGCCCGTCTCGGGTCCTCTTTTTCTCAGGTGTGTATTTTTAATGAAGGGCTTTTAACGTTTTCACTACCTAAGCAATACACAAACATCTTCCTGCTGTACAATAGTTTAAAGAGACATGAAGAGCAAAGAGCCCCTCTGAGTACTGGGCCGTCAGCCAGCTGCAGGGGGGGAGCGGATTTGGAATGCAGTTTGCAAGTGTCTTTCAAAATGACAAACTCGCATCACTTTTGACAGCAGCTTTCCTCCCGGGATTTATGTGCCCACGTGACTGGTGTGAGGTCTGCTCAGGGGTATTAATTATGGTAGTGTTTGTGATGGCAAACATTAACCAGGAATATTTCAACTCCAAACACCGAAACCAAGCCAAAACAATTCCCCAAGAGACCTAATATTTATATTTATCATGAGGAGACTGGTTAACTCAGGTATAAGGATTTTTTTTTTTTTTGGTACTGGGAATTGAACTCACGACCTTGCACTTTCCAGGCAGGCCTGGTACCACTGAGCTATATCCTTAACACTGGTTAATTCAGTGATGACGCATTCAGGCAGTTTGATGCATTATCTTTATGTTTCTGGGAAGATCTTGAGGATAATACTGTTTTAAAAAGATAATACACAGACCAGCGTGTGTCTGAGTTTTTTTTTTTTTTTTTTGTCACTGAGATACAATATCTGACATGCTCAACTTAAAAGAGGAAAGGCCTACTTTGGCTCATAGTTTGTGGTGGTCTCAGTCCATGGCTGGCTGTCTCCAAGGCGGGGCGGCGGGGCAGCGGGGCAGAGGAGAACTGCTCATGGCATTGTGGGCAGGAAGCAGAGAGAAAGAAAGAGAACGGGGGTGGGGGTGGGGGAGAAGGAGAGAGCTAGACCCTTCAGGGTCCCCCCCCCAGTGACCCATCCCCTCCAACGAGGCTTCACTTCCAAGTCACAGTTAGCTATAAACCCATCCGTGGACTAACCCAGCCCAATCCTCACCCAATCACCTCCTCAGGCAACCCGCTACCTATGACCCTATGAGACTGGAAGGGGGGCATCCAGATATAAACCATAGTGGTCAGCTATGTCCCCCTGAAAGCCTCATACACAGCCCTTTGTGCAAAATGTATTTAGTCCCTCTCGAAGCATTACCACAGTCCTAATAGTTCAGTCTTGCTGAAAAGTCTGAGTCCAGAGTCTCCTCTGAGATTTGAGGCAAACCCTTAGGTGTGAGCCCCTGTAAGAATGCAACAGGAAGCTAAATTCTTCTGACACAGAAAGGCGCAGGACAAACATTCCCATTCTAAACAGGAGAAGGAGGGAGATAGAAAGGAGTGGGACCAAAGCGAGTCTAAAATCCAAAAGCGCAGACATTAACTCCTGTAGTTGAGGATGTGTAGTACCCGGTGTCGTCTGTGGTGAGATGTGAACTGCAAAGGGTACGGGCAGCCCCGCCTCTGTGTCAGTTCCAGCAGTTCCCTGATGGCTTTTCTGTCAGCCAGGTCTGCTCAGTCCTTTCAGTGTTTCTCAGATGCTCTGTGTGCCCAGCTGCTGAGCAACCTGTGGGGTCTCCACCGCACTTCTGACTCCACACTCGCAGCTTTAGATGTTGCTGGTCTCCCAGTCCTTTTTTCTGTGAAATTTGGGTGAGGCCTGTCTGACCCCACAACTCTTATATTTTGCATGTTTGTAAAACCAGTCTCAAGTGGATGATGCCAAGGTCTGGAGGCAGTTTGAGCAGGAGCTGAGCCCTTTCACATCTTGCTGGTAGTTACAGAGGCCTCGAAGCACCTGGATGGCTGAGCAAGGTGAACCAAATCCTGAGCAATAAGTTTTCCAGGGGGTTGGCATTTTGGAGTATGGTGCCTGAGGGTTCTTTCCTCAGAGTATTTGACCTTTGCAGTTTTGAACTTGAAGATGGAATCTTGATTGCTGGTTTTTTGTGATGCTGTTAAGCCATCTTTTTGTCTTTTTTTGAGACAAGGTCTTCCTATGTATTTCAAGCTGGCTTTGAACTTGCTTATGTAGCCCAGGCTGGCCTTGAAGTCACAGTGATCCTTCTGCTTCAGCCTCCCAAGTGCTGGGGTTATAGGCCAGCCTAAGCCATCTTTTCTAGTGTCTTGTATTTTTTTTCCAGTACTAGGAATCGAACTCAGGACCTTGTGCTTGCCAAGCAGGCACTAGCGCAACTGAGCTATATCCCCAGATATTGTCTTGTAAAGCATTTGAGTTGTTTAAATGTTAATCATTTTAACAACCAAACTCTCTTCTGCTCAATTTATAGGCCCCAAGTTTATTGTAGCTTCTTTTCTGGCCAAACTAACAACTTTTAAAATCATTTATCTTGCCTTTTGCTCTTGACCCTCAAGGCAGTGCTGGCTAAAAGCCCCCAACAGTACCCAATCCTTGAAATCTCCTCTGCCAGTTTAATTAGTCCACTACCCTTAATTGCACTCTTCTGCAAAATCTCAGCACATGAGCTAGGCATGGTGGTGCATGCCTATAATCCCCGCACTAGGGAGGCTGAGGCAGGAGGATCACTATGACTATAAGGCCAGCCTGGGCTACATAGTGAGTTCAGGGCCAGCCTGAACTACACAGGGAGACCCTGTCTTAAAAAAAAAATCTCAGAATATGAGCAAAATGTAGAATTTTCTGCCAAAACATAACACACATGGTCTGGAGTCCAACAGCCAGTGCAGCCCTGTTCCTAACTGAAACCTCCTGAGCTTGGTCTTTACCCGCTGCATTTCTATCAGCCTTCTGATGTTCTGAGTTCTGACCAGAATTTTCCATCAAGCGTGGCCTAGAGCATTCTAGGGTTACTTTTCCAGGCGGCATTGCCAACCTTTTTCTAACTCTTCCTGAAAGCCAGTTCCAAAAGCTTCAGAACTACCCGGTCAGGAGCATTACAGAAAGGACCCCCTTTCTCTGGTGCCAGAACCTGTCTTAGTTTTTTCTATATGTCACTGAGATACAATATCTGATCCTTGCACCTTCATAAAAAGCTTTATTTTGGTTCACAGTTTATAAAGGTTTCAGTCCGTATGATAGTAGTTGGGTGGCTCTAAGTTAGGGTAATAGGACAAAAAGACATGACAGAAAAAAGTTGCTTATGACGTGACAGAAAACAAAAAAAGAGATTAAAAAAAGAGGGAGACGTACCTTTCCTAGGCCATGTCCCATACCTGTCTGGTGACCCATCTCTTCCAACAAAGCTTCACCCTTCAACAACACATTTAGCTATAAACTCACCAGTGGGCTTGTTCCCTGATGACTATCATGCCTGCGTGATCAAAACACCTCTGCAAAGCCACGCTATGATTCTATGAGGTTCTGGGGAGACAGCTGAAGATAAACCACAGCAGCGTGCTACTGTTCAGGCAAGAAAAGATCTCTGTGTAAATGCTTGTGTAGGCCTAGAACATGCCCCGAAATACCCACAATCCAATGGCGACTATGGCCCAGGGAAATAGGAATTGGGTGGGCATTAAGTAGGGTGAGAGCAGACTTCTCTTTCCTTCCTCTCTGTATGATCTTGAACAAGCACTTCTTTCTTGAATCTGTTTCCCCATTTAGCAAGGGAGGGTCATTCATTGAGAGACTCTCCTTCCAGAGAAGAATGTTGCCAACTCTTCCCAGAGGGGAGCCTCTTATTCCCATCCTTTCTGGTCTGGAACTTCATAGTACATGCACCCCAAATTTCTGCTTCACCCAGAGATTAAAGAAGCCACCTGCAAGGGCATTTCCCCAACTCTTTGGCAATCTACGCTGAGGAGGAAGACAATCTCTCTCTACATCTTTTCTTGCCTACTCACACCATCTTGCTCGGAAGGACTGTGGGATTTCCCTTTTGTATTTTCAAGAATCATAAGCATTCTCTCTTCTGGTGCAGGGAAGGAAGTGGATCCCCACGGACTCCTTCTCATGGACAGCAGAATCCACAGAGAAGCCCATTTCCGTCCTTCACACAGGGAGCTGGATTACAAATCCCCGCTCCTTGAGAAAGTTGTGACTTTGGTCACATCCTGTTATCCTTCCCAGTGGTTTCTAAATGTTTCTCGAATCTATTCATTGCTTCCTGCCACTCGAACCAGGCCACTTCTTGCTTGCTAACCATTTCCTCGGTGCTATCACGTTCATTTCCTGTTCTTCCGGGAGAGCCTTCAGGCGATGCACGGCTGTGTGACTTGACGAGCTAGTGCAGAGATGGGGAATAGAGACCAGTGCGGCTTCCAGGCGGAGGCGTTTGAGAGCGAATGTGTCCGCTGCTTTAGGTTCTCTGCCCTGCTTGACACGACCTTCAACATTCCCGGTGGTGGGGGTTTTGTTAGCCAGGGACCTGGGGTGAGGATAAAGTAGAAAAGAACTCTTCCCCAGGGGTGTAGCTTGGCGGTAGCGCACTTGCCTAGGATGTGCAAAAGACCCGGGTTACGCACACACCTACCCCACTCCACGTCCGGATAGCGTGACTCCCCACCCGGCATGCTCTGGATAAGGCCCAGATCCCTCCACCCCCATGTCTCAGAAGCCATGTAGGACCTGACCTTTTGTCACCCTGCTGACTGCTGCGTGCGTGTCTTTGGTTTCTGCACGCTTTATTTACATACATTCCAGCTGCAATGACTTGGTTTATTGAGATAATCTGCTCAGTGCCAGGCCTTTGCACGTACTGTGCTGGGCTTTCGTTCTTCCCCTTCCGGGACCTGGTTGACACTTCACTTACTCCTGCCAGACTCAGCTCAGACGTCTGCCCCCCCTCCCGTCCTACCCCCAATCAGGCAGCCTTTCCTGTTAAAATCGCCTGCCTGGATCAGGCCTCCTTTGGAGCTTTCCCCACAGCGCTCTGACCTGCCGGGATGGTTACTGGGGAATTAACCTTCCTCTGCCACTGAACTTTGAGTCCCCTGAAGGCAAGGCTGGGGCTGTGTTGTCCGAGTTACACAGCTGAGGGCTGGGCACACGGGAGGGTTTTACTAAGTGTTTGCTGAATGGATAATAAATGAGTTCAAATGTCAGACAGTTGTGTTCCTTACAGGATTTCTGAGAAGGAAGTCGTTGTCTCTTCCTCTACCGTCTCCGCCCTTCTCTCCTGCCAGGCTTCCTGCAGAACCACAACTCGAGAGTTAGTATAATTCATTCCTGCACACGGGTTCTGCCCTGCAGGGAAGTGTCCGTGGTTTCTATGGAAAGTCCCAGAGATTCCCATGGTGGCGCATGCCTGTAATGCTAGCACTTTGGGAGGCCAAGGCAAGAGGATCAAAAATTTGAGGCTCCCCTGGGCAACTCAGGGAGAACTTGCATAACTCAGGGAGAACTTGTGTCAAAAAAAAAAAAAAAAAAAAAAAGAGTTGGGGATGTGGCTCCGTGCAAAGCCACGGGTTCATTCCCCAGTACCTCAAAGGAAGAAGAAAAAAGTCTCAGAGGACTTGTTTTTTCTTGGTCCAGGACAGAATTCCTGGCTGACCCAAAAAACCCTCACCAATGTTATTTTTATTTTAACATTTCCCCAATTTCTAACGACAACTTCTAATGAAAAATTTCAAGCATATAGAAAAATTGAAGCAGTTTTACACCACTCGTGTCCTCCTCACCTCGGTCCTACCATTTGTATGCTACTTTCCTGGTTTTAGTGTATTTCTCTCCATGTTTCTGTCCTTCACCCACCCATCACCCCGCTTACCTTCGGATGCATTTCAAAGTAACATCCCACCTCAGTATTCCCCTTAGACACTGCTGCATGCATAAGACTAACACAAATTCTACATGTGCTTAGAGTTCATTTCTTATTTTTACATTTTTCCCTTCAGAGCCGGGCATGGTGGAGCATGCCTGAGAGCCCAGCATTCTGGGAGAGAGAGGTAGGAGGGCTGCAAAACTGAACCCAGCCTGGGAAACTTAGAGACTTAGCGAGACCTGTCTCAAAATATAAAATAACATAAAAATTGAAAAGGCCAGAGATGTACCTGGGTCCTGGGTTCACTCTGCAGTACTGCAAATACATCATTGAAATTTTAACAATGGGAGAGTTACTAGCACTCCGGAGGGCTCCCTCCCATCCCTTCCTAGTTCATCCTTGGGTTTCAGAGAGGGCAGAGACTTGGAGAATGAACGAGACGGGAAGAAGAGGCAGAGGCTGGGGCTGGAGCTCGGAGGATCTTATGGACCATGAGACATTTAACAATAATAATAACTATACTATGGTGCACGTTTTAGACGTCCTTCTTCAGGTGCATCTGCACCTCTCCCTGCCATCTGTCAGCCTCCTTAGCGTCTGGCAGCTGTTCACAATGCTTTGCAGGAAATAACCGTTTTAACCTACCTGACAACTTGTGCGGAAGCAGAGGCCTGGAGAAGTTAGGATGCTAGTTCAGAGTTTCAGGTCCACCCAGGATCTGAACCCAGGGAGCATCTTGACTGTTAATTGTTAGAGCGGCTGGGGAGTCACTGGTAGTTTCAGCCGAGAGGTCCAGTTGCTGTTTCGGAAACGCCCTCTGGTGGCTTAGAGGAGCACTGTCGTCCAGCCCCGTGCAAACAGTGGAGGTAGTACCACTCGCTGCAAACTTCAGGTTGTTCACGCATGACTTGGTCAGTATGAGCTTAAAAACAACCAGTTTTATTCTAAAAGCTATCAACTAACACCTACTACATACCAGGGACTGTTCTGGGTAGCACCTGGGTCTGTTGTGCTCACTCTGGTGCCCTCAGAGACAGTCATGCAAAGTTTCCATGGAAAGGAATGAATGAAATTAAAGGTAAATGTCAGGACAGGAAAAAGCTACTGGGAATGAGGATAACGTAGGTGGGGTTGTGGATGGGTCTGGAACGAGATGGGAATAAAATGGAAAGTCTTCAACCTTTATATTATCACTAGCTTTAAAAATAAATCATCTTCAGCAGGGTGTGGTGGTGCACACCTATAATCCCAGCACTCTGGAGGCTGAGGCAGGATGATCACCATAAGTTTGAGGCCAGCCCAGGTTCCATAGTGTATTCAAGGCCAGCCTGAAATATATTTCAAGACTTTGTTTCAAACAGCAGCAACAACAACAAAAATCATCTTTAAAAGTGGTTTTGTTCTATATTCTGGGGATTTGGGGAATCACACTGCAGAAATACTCAGTTTTGGAAAAAAATATCATGTCAGTGTTTACGTATCAGGACACCAACCTTTTGCACTTTCTTGGATCCCCTTGGCCATCTCCTTCCAGTGAGAAAATGAGAAAGAAGAGAAACAATTTGTGCAAAGCCCATAGCTGGTGGATTATAAAGTTGGGATCTGAATCCTGAGCAGACTGGCCCAAGGTCTAAATCACTTTCCTTCACTGTTACAGTGACCTTTTCCTAGACTTTCCTATTTTTTTCCTAAACCCATGCTTGTTCCTCTGCAGTGATTTTATTATAGACGAGAGAGAGAGAGAAAATATGCTGGGGATGTAGTTTAGTATGAAGGACCTGGGTTCACCCCCGGTATCAACAAAACAAAACAAAACAAAACACGAAAAGGTAGAGGACTGAAATCTGGGATATGTGAGCTGTGGTGAACTGGCGGCACCTCCAAAGTTGCTGATGCAAGGGGAAGCTCTGAAAAGAAAAACCTTCACATAAGCAGCGTGGAAGAAAGGGCCTTATTTGCAGGGCTTATTGCAGAAGCTGGTGTTGGCTTGCTGTTGGGAGCCCCTTACTGTAGGCAGATGTCCTTGTGTTGCTAGGGTTGTCTGGAACATAGGCTGGGCAAGGTCCTCATAGAAGTGACTTATCTGGAATTTTCATAGTCTATTGATGGTTCTTACCCTAGGTACATGCCCAAGAATTTCTTGTAATAAGTCCTTCTATAGACATATGTGTGTGAGGGCTCTTTTCTGATCGCCTCTTGATTTGATTTGATTTTATTTTTGGTTAGGGTTCTCTTACATGAGTTTATTTGGCTATTGATAACTGCCGCAGCTCTCTGCAGTAAGTAGCCTGGCTTCAGGATCTGACTGGGGAGCTACAGGATTCCTGTGTCAGTTGGATACTGCTGTGTAACAAGCCATCCCAGCACTCATTTATTTGTTTAGGGCAGGAGTTTGTGGGTGGGCTTGGCTAGATGATTTGGACTCAGCTGTGCTTGCTCATATGTCCAAGGGTCAGCTGTTAGCTAACATAGGTGGGTCTCATCTGGGATGGTTGAGACAGCTTTGGTGATGCCTCACATGACCCTCATCTTGGCTGGGCTTGTTCTCATGGAGGTGGAAAGTACAAGTGAAAATTTGCAAGGCTTCTCAGTTGAGGTCTAGACTTGAAACTGGTACACACTGTCCTTTCTACCTTATTCTTTTGGTGAAAGCAAGTCACACAGCTATACCCAGAATCAGGTAACTACAAAACTACGAGGTGAAGGCCGTGGACACAGGGAAGGGTGAGAAATCGGGACCAGCAGAACCATGGAACCACAGTGCACATCCGCCTCAAGTTCTCAGGCTATGCTCCCAGCCTAAGGGTCGGGGGCCATGGGGCAGCGTTCTGGAGGGCTCCCAGGAAACAGACTCCGGGTTCAGGATGGAGGGGAGCAGGGTTGATTTGGGGAGGGGAACCAAGTCAGAAGGTGGCTCGGCAAAGAAGCTGTCCTGTCTGCGTTTCTTGTTTGGGCGTGGCTGTCCTGAGGGTGCTTTGAAGGAGTTCACATTGGCTGGTTCATGGGGAATGAATGCTTTGGCATGACAGTAACTGATCTGACTGCATTACTTGTTTTGTATTTTTAAGAGGGTTATTTAATTTTTAAATTATATATCTATCTTTTTATGTTTTCCTAATTTTTGTCTTTAGCTCCATTAAACACTGGCTTGTAAGTAAAGGTGCAGATGAGAGGACCACGCATCTCATCCTCGTTTGAACTCATAGCAGACCTTTTCTCACAGTTCTTGTACAGACTTCAGGCCTCACAAAGCTGGATTCCATCCTGGTTCCATGTACCAGTGTGCAGAAGCCACCGAAGCATCATAGCAGCTAAGCCAGGCCTATGATTATGTCCATTTTATAAGCACAGAGAATTTGGTGGTTTGCATAAGCCAGTTTCCCAGGACATTGGCTGCTTATAAAAATAATCATACCACATGGTTTCTTGAACTTCCTTAGGCAGAGGGAACTGGCTGGACTGTCTGTCACCAACAGATTAGAGACAGCTGTCTTGGCACAGGGGCCTGAGGGAGAAACTCATATACGCCCATCTCCAGCACCACAGGCTGCAGGACCAAGGGACAGGGCTGGTCTGCAGCTATCATTCTTACAGTAAATTTGGGTGGTGTGGGTTTCCTTTGTTCGCTGGTCTCCTGGAGGGACCTCCTCACTCTCAGGACTTTGAAAGTCGCAGTTTTGGGCTGGGGATATAGCTCAGTGGAATAAGCGCTTGCCTGCAGGGTCCTGAGTTCGATCCCCAGTACCGCAAAAAAAAAAAAAAAAAAAAAAAAAAAA
>PVLD010013104.1:0-46494 GCA_004027595.1 Dinomys branickii | reverse complement strand
CTCCATTTTTTCTGGTCTTTGTTCTCTGAGTAGCGGGAGAAACTGGTGTTTTCCACACACTTGGTAATATTATTCTGGTCCAGATCAAAAACCCTGAAGCAAGGGTTGGGGTTTTGCAGCATTAAGGTTACTCTGGCTCCCACCCTCAGTGCCCATTACTGCATCCCTGTGGGTGTCCCCAGCACTGACCATCGGACCTGAGAAAAATGTCCTATCACCCATCTTAGAGCTAGAAAGCACCTTATCAGCCCTAGGTCTCATGCCCTGGCGTAGTGAGGTAAGAGATTAGGGCATGGCAAACTGGCTGGAAAATCAGGTATAAGCTGTCAATCCCAGAGGCTTGCCAAGTTGGCCAGGATGCATGGGCAGAGCGGTTTTGGAACCTTGTACAGTATGGCCTGGACTTGACATCAAAAGAAGATATAAAACATGATGGCCGTCCGCTGTGGCCACTGTTCTCTTGTTCATGAAGTGGCTCACCCCGTGTGCAGGGCATGTCTTACCTTCAGAGCACTTCTCCCTGCACTCCCTTTTCACTTCTTTTACCTTAAATAAATGCTGAACCTTTGCGTTCACTGGTTTTCCCATTCCATTCTTTGAGTAGACAACAAGAGCCTAGAGAGGGATACTGGGTACCTCACTGTCTGATACGTTTTGGGGAGCCAGCCAGGAGGTAATGAGCAGAGCCAGGAGGCAAGAATTGATGTCCTGAAGTAGGGACAGGGTGAATTGAATGGTACAGCCCCGTGTGGCTGAGGTCTACCGTGGAACCAAATGAGGGGGTGCTTCTGCCAGTCCCTCATACAGGACTGGAGAACACAGCCTTGAGGCACTGGCCAGGGGCCACCTGCTGGGGACACCTGGCTGGTGCATGGGTGTGTGTGGGGAGACAGCCAAGGGGACCAGGAATCTCTGAGCTGAACAAGGGCCAGGTCTGCACCCCACACCATCCATGGACCGGCTTGGGATGGGGAGGCAGCACCTTTGGAAGGTGACCCCTTAAAACATGGGCCACGTGGCAGCCCGTGAAGCCCACCTGCACTCACCACCTGCAGCCTGGTGCCCAGGCTGCTCACATGCTTTCAGCACCTGCTGTCAGGACCGGCAGGGGCAAAGCAGTCAGAGCCAGTGTGAGCGGGTGGACTTCACGGCAGGGGATTTCATCGGATCTGGGGACCCTGCACTCTGAGGGTCTGGCCCTAGGTGTCTCTGCCCGGGACGCTCTGTGTACAGCAGGTGGAGGCGATTGTGCAGCAGGAGGGGCGTCTTGAGGGTGGCCGGCATGGCCCAGGCCCAGGGCCGTGCGGCTGGGCAGGAACCAAGCTGCTTGCTGCTAGTTCTTGTCAATTCTCTCCTGGGGGAGCAGGCCAGAGAGGCTGCCCCATCACCTGACCAGTGGGGGACCGAGGGGCAGGGCTGGGAAATGAATGTCTCCCCCACCTGCCTGTTGGTTCCCACCACCACCGTGGCGGGCCAGGGACTGAGTACCCGACAGCGAGCACCCGAGCAGGGGCGCCGCTTCTGCCTCCTCCTCCTTGCCCCTCGCTCGCCCTTCTTATCTCGTCGGCCCCACATCGTTCCTGCTCCACTCCACGCTGTGCCAGGTGCCTCCCGTCTGTTTGCTGAGACAAGCCCAGCTGGGTACCCTTGGTGCCCTGGCTCTCTGCTCTTCTTGCGTCCTCGAGGTGTTGGCATAGGACTGCAGCAGGACGGTTCCGCGGCGTTCTGCCGGCTCTCCCTCCCTTTGACCAGTAGAGGGAGCTATTGCCTTTCAAATAATTCACCTGTCAACCTGTCCAGTTCTTGCCCTTGAAGCAGTGTAAGAGGAATAAAGAGATGTCACTGGTCTTCTTTGTCTGGAAAAAGTGTAGGTAGGTAGTTTGTTGGTACAGAAAACAGTTCATGCAGCTTTTATTCAAATATGAAATCACTTCTTCAAAATATATACAAAATAGGATTTTAAAATATTCCTGCATTAACCTGACATTCAGGGCCAGCTCTACAGTTTTAGAACGTCAGGGCATCTGCGTTTGACACTAGATGACTTGCAGGCTGCTCTTCTGCAGCGGACTCTTTCGATGCTACCTCACTTATCTATGAGGCTTGGAAAGAATATGTGAAGAAAGCATAGCCTTGCGTTTAAGAATATTCCTGGGAGCCAGGTATGGTGGCATATGCCTGTGCTCCTGCTTCTTGGAAGGCTGAGGCAGGAGGATCACCGCAAGTTCGAGATCAGCCTGGGCTACACAGTGAGTTCAGAGCCAGCCTGAACTGCAGAGTGAGATCCTGTCTAAAAAAAAGGCAAAGAATATTGTTCCTGTGTGTTCAGTTTCCTTATTTGTAGGACAGACTTCATATTTCCCTACCAAGAGCAACACTGTGTTGGCTGGAAAAAAGTACAGGTCACCGCAGCTTGGACAACCATTGAAATGTTTAGGTATGTGGAAACTTAGAGCTTTTCTAGTTTTGTAAATTATACTTTTATAATCTTTGATATTTGAACTAATGTTTGATTTTTTTTTTCTTTTTTGTACCAGGAATCAAACTGAGGCCCTTGTGCTTGCCAGGCAGGTGCTTGTGCTGCTGAGTTATATCCCTGGGCCTAATCTTTGTTTATTTTATAGCCAATAATTTGAGGGAAAAGTCTTTGTACAGATAGCTCAGTCTTGTGTTTGACATGGTGGGAAGGAGTAAAATGTAGAATTGTTTTGAGGAAGTGGCTGCCTGTGACGGCATAGCACCCAACTGTTGTTCAAAGTAGAATAAAAAATATCTCCTCCTGCTCCATTGGTTCGTGAGTTGAAAGCATTCAGAATCCAGCCCACTGTCATTTCCTGGTCAGTTCAAGCAGTGACGCTGGGTTAACTTCCTGTGACAGGAAGTTGTTCAGACTGTAAACTCATTCATTTAATTACTTAACAAAATGGACAGAGCCCCTACTGCCAGGTGTGATGCTGAGGGCTGGTGATAGGGCAGTGACCACAGCATCCGTCCCTGTCTTTGGGGGCTGGGGACAAAGTGCACTGTGTCTCCCGCTGAGGTCGTCCGAGCGTCTGCCGCATAGCAGATCCTGCTGAGCTTGGTGGATGTGTGACGGAAGACTGACTTCGTGTCTGACAGAGGGAGCGAGCGATGAAGGTTCTCTGCAGGTTTGCAGGTGCTTTTCAACCTTGTATTCTTGCTTTTTACCTATTGTGGTAAGTTGTCCAGTTCATCTTGGCTACTTCAAGCACCCTAGCCAAAAGGTGAAGACGCTAAAAGATACACAGATAAACAATATGGTACAGGAAGAAAATGGAAATGCCCTCGGGAGATTGTTAGGCCTCTGACAGAACTAAGCTGGGACTACAGTACTAGCGCTGGGCTAGGATCAAGGCCTGACAGGACAAAGGCTCTTGTCATGGGAATGAAAAGAGGCATTAAATGATCTTTTAATTATGAAAAGCTGAGATGGAGGGGGCATACAGAGCAGAGAAGAAAATCCAGTTGTTTTTTAGAGCCTTTTGCAAATACACAGTCCCTTGCCTCGTGAACACTTCTGTTCACGCACAGTTCAGTTTGCAAACAGCAGCACTCAGCAAAACGTTGCTTCCATTCAAAAACTCTGCACTGGGCGACAGACACGACCATGGCCATCTTCCTCATGTGAATATGAATGTGGCCTTATTCCCCAGAATTGTGGAAGGAATTAGGATCATGGACTGAGGTCCCACTGTGTAGAATTGGAGACCCGTCTTCCAGGGATGGATGGGCACTGACGGGACACCATTTCACCCGTCAGTCATCCGCAGGTATTTGGTGAAAATTACGAAAACTTCAGGTTGGCCCCCATAGGGCCCGATGACTGGATATAGTTTTTTGTGTGTTCCACAATAGGGATCTAGACGAGGGTGAAAGGAGGGACAAAATTTTATTAGTCATGATTGAAAATGCTTTACATATGCCCACACCATCTAAAGGAAAACTCAAGGACAGTCAAGGGAAGGGTTCCTGCTTTAAATGCAAGAGGCCTGGATACCGGGTATGTGACTCTACCAAGCCACCACCCAGGGCCTGCTCTGTGTGTCAGGACGTCTATGTGACTGACTCACGGCAGTGGAAGGTTGACTATCCCATCTCCCAGAGAGGGGATAGGCCAGACAAAACTCTCACCTCCCACTCAAAAAGATACCTAAAGCAGCCTGAGACAACCTATGCTGTCCCTGCCCGCAGACGTCCAGGAACCCTGGGTGACCCTGGGCATCATGGGTAACAAAATTCAATTACTCTATCTTAACTTCCTTCTCTAAAAATCCCACCTCTAGCTCAATAGCCATACTTGGAATCAAGAGGAGCCCCAGTCAGAGCTTCTTTACACCTGTTTCGACAGGTCTATTTAAAGGTCAAATGTTCCAGATATGCCTTTCCAGTGCGACCTGGCTATGCAACAACCTAGAAAGAAAGGGCCTTGCTAATGAATGAACAAGGCAGCTCTGAGAGGTAGTCTGTGTCTCCATGCAGGACAGTCATTGCCAGGGACACCAAAGAGACCTGCGTCAAGTCTCTTTGGGAAGTCAAAATGCTGCCAGGGGGAGAAGACATTTTTAGCCTTATGCCCAGGTCCTGAAGAACCAAACTTGTCCTTCTCTCAAGGGACACAGTGACAAGATATAAAAACCTCACATGGGAAATAGTCACTCAGATTTTCAGAGGACTAAGACTCCCCCTGTGAACTGCTGAAGGACCTGGGCTCCTCTTCAAAGCAGCACAATTGCAGTGCTGCCTCAAGTGTAGACAAGTGAAGTTGCCACTGGTAGCCTGTCTAACATCCCTCTTTGCCCCCATCTCCCAATGTGTTCATCAATCTCTCTCCCATTAAACATGCTTGACAGCTCTCGTGCACCGTAGAGACATTCACTCCTTCTTCCCCATCTCCTGACAGGTTTTCCTCAGCCCAGCCAGTGAGCTAAAAGATAATGGGGCCAAGGGAAACAGGGACTGAAACTTCTGAGACCAAAAATAAACCTTTCCTCCTCGTAAGCAGATAACCTCGGGTATTTAGTGACAGTTACAGAAAGCCGACATGACCAGGAAGTCACCCAGAGTCACTTCTGCAATGTAACAGTGGCCACACAGGTCATCCCTGTTTTGTTGTGTGAGAGGACTTTCCACCAGGGGTAAGGCCCAGGAAGTGGGGGCCCCTGGGCCATCTTGGAGGTCAGTTACTCCAATATATATATATATATATATATATATATTTTTTTTTTTTTTTTTTTTTTTGCGGTACTGGGGATCGAACTCAGGACCCTGCGCTTGTTAGGCAAGCGCTTATTCCACTGAGCTATATCCCCAGCCCCTACTCCAATATATAATAAGAGACTTGTTATAAGAATTTGACCTCATGCCATTGTGAGAGCTAGTTACTTAGTCTATCCAAGGCTGTCATTTCTGTGTTTGGTGCTGGACACCGAGGGCGGGAAGGCTTTCATAGATGGCTTCTGGGGAAGAAAGAAGGACTTGAAGGGGCTGGGAATATAGCTCAGTGGCACTGTGCCTGCCTGCAAAGCCCAGGGTCATGAGTTTGATCCCTAGTACAAAAAAAAAAGAAGGACATGGAGTGCAAAGCTAGGACAGACTAGAATCTGTGGGAATGAGAGTCCAGAGGACGAATGTGGACCTGCCTGGTTTTTCACCACCTTCATTCTCCATACATAGGTCTGTAAGGGGAAGCTACCCAAGGTCACAGAGCACTGTGGTTTGTTCCCACCCAAACTCATGTGGACATTTAAGCTCTCAGTGTCATAGTGTTGAGACATGCTGGCACCTTTAAGAAGTAATTAGGCCAGGGGAGTTCTAATCTCATGAAAGGATTAATGTAGTTCCCACAAGAGTGGGTCAGTGATCACAAGAGCAAGCCCAGCCCCTCCTTTACTCCTGTACAGTGCCCATCCTGCCCACCTCCCCTTCCCACGTTCTGCCATGTGTTGAAGTAGCATGAGACCTTGCCCAAAGGCCAAGAAGATGCCAGTGCCTTCCCAGCCTCCAGAACCATGAGCAAAAAAAAAAACCCATTTTCTTTATAAATTATAGCAGCAGAATATGGGTTAAGATGCAGAGTAAAGAAGCATGCAGCCCAGGAGCCGGGGAAACTGAAGCAGAAGGTCCAACAGGAGCTGGTGTTGTTAAAGGCCTGGTCTACCCTTACTGACAGGGTGGTCAGCAGGAAAGTGGTAATGGAGGGCGATTTCCAAAGGGCACCTAGCTTGCTCAGAATCTCCTAAATATACAAAGAAAATGGCTTCTCTTTCACTCCACCATCTAGTGCCTCTTTGCCAGGCCGACTGAGAACTGTGCAGAGAAGGAGATGCTGGGAGTAATGTGCCTGTTCAGCTAACTTGACACAGACAAGGTCACCAAAGTGCAGGATGCTGCATGCCCGCAGTATGGCTTCCAGCGAGGGCAAACTTCCTAGGACTGGCCGGAGAATCTGAGGAAGTTTCTGGAAATGTAGGCTGCATTCCCAGGAGCCACACCTACCTGAATCCTGCCCTTCACCAGGTTTTCCTTATTTTCAGGCCGATATCCCCGTGGGCTCCCCAGATCCTGTCTGGGGAGCAATTGCAGTCATCGATTCTCAATCCCCAAACCCAGAGAACCTTGTGGTCTCAGGAAGTGACGAGGCTCATGTGAGGAGAGACAGAGGGGGGGATTTGGAAGTGTTTCTTCTCTCTTCTCTTTTTTCTTACAGAACATTTTAAACTTCACAGATGTAGACCCCCTGGAACCACCATCCAGCCACTCTTGTTTTCTCTCTTTTCCCAGTTAATTTGTGATCAGCCCTAAACATCATTTCATTAATGGATTCTGAAGAACAAAACCCTGTGTCTTTAAGTGTTTAAAAACTATAACCACAATATCTTCATTGGACCTAAAAAAAGAACAATATAATGGTTAATATATTAATAATAGTATTATAATTAACAATATATTAGCAATATATTAATACATAGAATATATGTATTATTTTTTGTTAATATAATTAACCATCCAGTCAGTGTTTTAAGTTTGATTTCTGGTCTCCTAAACATTTTTATGCAGTTTATTCATCTTATGACAAAAAAGGCAAAAATATAAATAGTGTGTTTCATTGTGTCATCTGATTACTTCCCTGTTGGGCCGCATCCTCAAAAACAGGGAGTCCTGTAAGCCATGACCTGGAAGGAAAAGCACCTAATCCTCTATATCCCTGTTTTTTTTTTTTTTTTTTTTTTTGCGGTACTGGGGATTGAACTCAGGACCTTGCACTTGCCAGGCAGGCGCGTATGCCACTGAGCTATATCCCCAGCTATATCCCTGGTTATTCCCTGGTTAATGAAGAAATGGTCATCAGAGAGGAGTTCCATGATAATAACATCCTACAACTAGACTTATTTTACAAAGAAACAGGACAAATGGTCCAAAACACCCTGTGTGCAGGTCTTTTTTGTGCTAAGAGATAATCCCAACCTCTGCTACATGGACTTAGCCCTGCTGGCAGTCTTTGCTTCCTCAGCTCCAAGGGATCCTCCTGCTCCCAAGAGGAACCTCCTGAGGAGCCCTCCTGCCCTCCCTATCAAGGGGCCCCAATACAAGTGCAGGAATAAAGACCCCTCACTCTCCTCTCTCTTCAAGTACAGAGGAGGGATCCAGGGACACCCAAGGTTAGTCAAGTTCCCTTCTCCTTACAAAATGTCCAACAGATCAAGACAGACTTAGGAAAAATTTCAGATGACCCTGTTGTAGTCAGGATTTGCAAGGGGATAGATTTAATATAGGCAACATAATTTATAGGGTTATTTTATAAAAGTCACCCAAAAAGTCAAATGCAGAATGCAAGAGATCTGTTCATGCACTAGAAACCGCAGGAACCCGGCCAAGAGCCTGGATCCCATGGCAATGTCCTGCACGAGTCCATCTGAAGACCTAGAGCCCATGGCAATGTCCTCTGTGAGTCCAGCTGGTGGCCTAGAGCCCACAACAGTGTCATGCAAGTCTGTATCAAGGATTTGCACTGGGAAGGCCCAAAGGTCAGTGGCAGAAGCTAGAAAGTCTGTGCCAGTGGGATGAAGGATCTGTGCCAGCAGGCTGAGGGATCCTCACTGAAGCCAGGAAGTGATGCTCAAGGTAAGGACCAGAGCTCCCCTGGGAAGAATCGCAGCTGTCCTCACAGAAAACAAGGACCTGAGCTCTTCCAACGATGACAACAGCTGAGTTTACATCAGGAAAGTCAGCGTGACAAGCTTCCCCATGAGAATCAACAGCCCATCTTCCCCTCCACTTCTTGTTTTCTGCTGTTGGCAACAGTTCTCAGGTGGGCCTTCTCCACCCAGAACCACGTGAGTTCAGTTCAGCTGGGTGTTACAAATCTACCATGAGTTGACCCACCACAGACTCTGATTGCTAGAGATATTCAAAGAGCTTGCTCAAAACTTGTCTCTCTCCTGGAGAGATGTGATGCTCCTCGTAAATCAAACCTTCTCCCTGAGATAGGACATACAGCATGGTCTAGACTGGGTGGCAAGAGAGGCGTGGGATCCCAGCACCACCTCTCAGAACTGATACACGGAAGTTCTCAGGGGTTCCCTTGAGATTTGGACAGCATAAAAGGACACCAATGCCATGAAGAGTAGTACCCTGGCCTTGTCCTCTGGAGTATACTTTTTTGGGAGGTTCACTTCAGATATAAATAATGATAACATTCATCACAGTGAATTTGTACCTGAGCATGACATATCTTACTTCACTTTTTCCATGTTCCCTTCCCCTCCCTTCAACTCCTCTTCTCCCCCTTATTTCAAAAACCTTTGTTTCCATTTTTCTTCTATTCTCTCTTTTCTTGTCCTTTCTTTCCATTCCCTGTCTCCCCTCCCTTGTCCCCTTCTCATCTGAACATTTTCTTCCCATTTTGCAGTATCTATTATACATGTTGGTCCTTATTTACATGTTCAGTTTCTCATACCAGATAAACAGACATAGTATTTAAACATGTGTGTCCGATTTATTTCACTTAAGACTGTCACAGGAAAAGGGCTTATTTAACTGAGTCACCGTGGGGACTGGATGCAGAAACAAGCAAGTTTGTTGGTGGCCAGCGGTAGGTACCCAGTACATGACTGAGCACGGACCCTGAAGGCCAGGAGGGGAGAATAGTTATATGGTTCTCGTTAGGGGTCTGTTTCTGGGTCTAGAGGGGTGGTGCTGGTATGATTTAGTGCAGCTACAGAAGTACGGCAAAGCATATGCTTAGCTTGTGACCAAGGAACAAAGGTATTTGACATTTTGTGTATGGGACAAGCGGTCTTACAACAGAGCACGGGGTGGTATCAGGTCATGCAACTATGGCAACATTTACAAGAAATAAATTTAAGGAAACAGAAATTTGAGCTTTAAAATGGCACTAGAACGCAAAATGGCATAGGTTTAGCTTTCTTTCCCATATCAAGACTATAGTCTCAAAATGCATCTATTTAGCTAGAAATGTCTCAAGTGTGTCCTTCTTTAAGGGAAGGTTGGACTCCACTATATTAAAAAACCTCTTATCTTTATCCATTCATTAATTGATGGGCACTTGGGCTTTTTTAAGGGTTAGCTACTGCAGACATGGGTGCCCATATATCGTTGTGCTATGATGCTTTTTAATTCTTTTGGGAAGATACCAAGAAGGGGAGTGTCTGGGTGAGATGGAACTTCTAGCCCTAGTTTTTTGAGGAAGCTCCACACCAATTTCCACAGTGGTTGCACCAGTCAACACTCCCCACAACAGGGAAGAAGGGTTCCTTTTCCTCCACCGCTGTACTAGCATTTGTTATTGGTTGATTTCTTGATAATAGTCATTCTTTCTGGAGTGAGATAGAATCTCAGTGTTGTTTTTATTTGCATCTCTCAGACAACCAACAACGCTCAACATTTTTTTCATATATTTATTTGCTGTTTCTACTTCTTCACTTGAGAAGTGTCTGTTCATTTCAGATGCCCATTTTTGGATCAGGCCTGTGAATTTGGTGTGGATTCTGAGGTGGTTTTTTTTTTTTTTTGAGTTTTTTATATAGTCTAGAAATCAGTCCTTTGTCTGAGGAAGAACTGGCAAATTTTCTTCCCCACACTGTGGGCTGTCCCTTTACTCTGTTGGTGGTTTCTTTCTCTGTGCAAAAGCTTTTTAATAAAATGAGATCCCAGTTGTTGATTCTTTGTAGTATTTCCCATGTGATTGGTTTTTTTTCATAAAGTCTCTGCCTACACCAGTGTCTTCGAGAGTTCTACCTATTCTCTTCCAGAGGATTAAGTGTTTCTGTTTTAATATTTAGATCCTTGATCTCTTTCAAGGTTAGTGTAGGGGCTAGTGAAGGATATGGGTCTAGTTTTAATCTTTGCATTGGAAAGCCAGTTTCTCCAGCACCATTTACTAATGAGTCTATTTTCCTTTCAATGAATGTGTTTGGCCCCTTTGTCAAAATAATGTGGCTGAGTAGGTTTGGAGTTGTTTCTGCATTTTCTAATCTGTTCGATTGATTCTGAGATCTGTTTTCTCGCCAATACCATGCTATTTTTATCATGGTAGCTTTGTTGTATAATTTCAAGTTAGGGATTGTAATGCTTCCTACCTTGCCTTTCTAGTTCCAAATGAATTTTAGGAATGTTTTCTCTAATTCTGTGAAATGTGCTGTTGGAATTTTGATAGGGATTGCATTAAATCTGTATAACAATTTTTGGAAGAATGGCCATTTTCACTGTATTGATTCTTCCTACCCAAGAACAGGGGACATCTTTCCATTTTCTGATCCTCTTCAATTTCCTTTTTCAAGTACTGTATTTTTTTGTGTAAAGATCTTTTACTTCCTTTGTTAGATTGATTCCTAGGTATTCATTCTTTTGGATGCTATTGTGACAGGTGTTGTTTCTCTAATTTCTCTCTCAGTGCACTTGTTGAGTCTGTATAAAATGCTATTGATTTTGGGGAGTTGACTTTGTATCCAGCTACTATTGAATTTGGTTATTAAATCTCAAAGTCTTTTGGTGTAGTTTTGCGGATCTTCTATGCAGAGTATCATGTCACCTGCAAATAATGGTAATATAACTTCTTCTTTTCCTATCCTTCCTTTTATTTCTCTCTCTTGTCTAATTGTTCTGGATAGTGTTTCCAGAATATATTGAATAAGAGTAGTGACGGTGGACATCATTGTCTTGTTCCTGATTTTAGAGTGAAAGCTTTCAGTTTTTGTCCAATTAGTATCATGTTGGATATTAGTTTGTCATAGATGGCTTTTGTCATATTAACATAGAGACCCTCTATTCCAATTTTCTGTAGGTTTTTAAAAAATTATGAATGGGTATTGGACTTTGTGAAGTGATTTTATGCATCTAATGAGATGATCATATGTTTTTCCTTTCTTTGTTTTTCTTTTTTGCTTGTTTTGCTTTTTGTCTTCTGGAGACAGAGTCTTGCTAAGCAGTTCAAGCTGGCATTGAGCTCACTTTGTAGCCCAGGCTGGTCTCAAACTCACAGTGATCCTCCTGCCTCAGCCTCTCGAGTGCTGGGATTATAGGTGTGTGCCACCAGGCCCAGCTCTTTTCATTCCTAATTGTATGGACTTGAATGTTTTCTTTCCTTTTTTGCATGAGATTGGCTAAGGATTTGTCAACTTTATGTAACCTTTCAAAGAACCAAGTCTTTGATTCATTGTGTTGAGAAGTCAGCTGTGATTCTGATGGGCTTTCATTTATAGGTGATTTGTTTCTTTTCTCTAACCACTTCTAATATTCTGTTCTTGCGATGAATTTCTAGAATTTTGATTGTAATACGCCTTGTTGTAGATTTTTTGGTCATGTCTAATTTGAGTTCTATAAGCCTCTCTTATTGATGTTGAATTCCTTTTCTATGCTTGGGAAGTTTTCCGCCATTACTTCTGCAAACAGAATTTTTATATCATTTGTGCTCTCTCTTGACTCTGATCAATCTTATGTTATTCTTCTTCACATCACCTAGCAGCTGTTGGGTTGATTTTTCATGGTCTCTTGATATTTTTAAGAAATCTTTCTTTTCATAATCACTAACTGCAATCCTATCTGTTATAACTGATTTTTTTAAAGATAAAGAATGAAAACACATTAACAAATAAAACAACATAAACAAAACAACACCCAAACAATAGAAGCAATACAGAGTTTCAGACAAAGTGATAGAAAATTAACAATAGTTGTTGTATTACATATTGTTATCTTCAAATTGGTCACTCAGTTAAACAAATATAGGCATGTAAGATTGATCAAACAATTAAGCATTAACTGTTCCTTTTAATAAAGCAATAGAAGTTGGTAGTACAACTCTCTCATCCTGTGTGTGTGTGTGTGTGTGTGTGTGTATATATATATATATATATATATATATATATATATATTTCCCCCTTCTTTCTTTTTCTCTTTTCTTTCATCCCAGTTGTTCCCTCACTTTAAGCAGTTTTTTCCCTTTCACAATGTCTATTATATCTTTCAGATTTTATTTACCCTTTCAGGTTCTTACACTAGTGAGACAATATGGTACTTACACATGTGGGTGTGATTTATTTCACTAATGAGCATGGACTCTAGTTGCATACATTTACCTATGAAAGCCTCAAGTTTATGTTTCTTTATAGCTGAGTAATAGTTCATTAGGTAAAACTACCACATCTTTTTTATGCATTCCTCAGTTGATGGGCATTTGTGTTGCTTCCATGATTTAGCTCTTACAAATTGAGCAGCTATAAACATGGGTGCACATATATCTCTGTGGTATATGATGTTTGTAGTTCTTCTGGAAAAATATCCAAAAGGGAAATAGCTGGCTTCAGTGGGACATCTAGTCCTAGTTTACTGAGGAATCTCCAGACTGATTTCCAAAGAGGTTGCACCAGTCTACACTCCCACCAATAGTGGAGCAGGGTTCCTTTTTCCCACAATCCTGCCTGCATTTGTTATTGATTGATTTCTGGATGATAGCCATTCTCTCTGGGGTGAGATGAAATCTCATTGTTGCTTTAATTTGCATGTCTTGAATGACCAATGATGTTGAACATTTTTTCATGTATTTATTTGCCATTTGTATTTCTTCATCTGAGAAGTGTGTATTCTTCTCAGATGCCCATTTTTGGATTGGATCTTTAAATTTGGGGGGGTGCTGATTTTATTTTAGTTCTTTATATATTCTAGAAAGAAGTCCTTTGTCTGATGGACAGTTGGCTAAAATTTTTTCCTAATTTGTGGGTTTTCTTTTTACTCCGCTGGTGTTCTCTAGATGTGCAAAAACTTTTCAATAAGATGAGGTCTCAGTTGTTGATCCTTTGAAATATTTCCTGCACAGTTAGTGTTTCTGTTTTAACTGTAACTGATATTTTGTCCTCACATTGGTTTATTCTGCTGTGTATACTTTCAGTGGAATTTTTAATCTGAATACCGGTTTGAATTTGTTTCATGGATTCTATTTCTTTCCTATGTTTAGTATTCCTATGTTTAGTTTCCATCATTTTTCTAAGCTCCTCTATTTTTAAAAATGTGTATCTACTCTAGAGTCATTAACAATACCTTTCATTAAGGTCACCATTTGTTAGTTATCTGAGAAATTATTTTTGATTTGATCTTTTCTATGGCCTCACTCATCTGGTTTCTTACTTGTGCTGTAACCATTTCAGAGTCCAGGCGGGTGGCTTTCAAACTGTTCCAACTCATTGCACCCTGGGTTTGCCTTTGGTTGTGGAAATCTGGCATTGCATCTTGTTTAAGTCTTGTCTCATTTTATTTATTTTTTTTTCCAGTTTAATTCCTGGGTTGACACTTGTAAATTGCCTATGAAGAGTAGCTTTATTGTTAGTGTTTAGAAATCCTAGGAAATGACTATTTCTCAGAGGTGTCTTCCAGATGTAGCTGGCTTTTGGGTTTTGAGTCTGTTGGAAGATCCTCCCTCCTCAGTTTATTGTGGATGGAACATGGCTGCCTATTTAACTTAGCCCTTGGTTCTTTGGCATTGGTTTGTAGTATTATGACCCTTAAGTGATCTTAGTCTTGGAATACCAGGAAGAACAACTGATTAGAAGAATTTACATCACTCTAGCTACAGTAGTAGAACCGTCAATAGAAATAGCATCAAACACAGCCTAGAAAATGACAAACTGTGGTTAAGTATTGATTTGTCACCTTTAGCCATATGAATTATATTTGTGATTATATAACAAAATCTAAAACAAACCAGAAAATTGTATGCAGTAAATAAGCCCTCGCTATGGCAATTTTACCATCAGAGGAAAAATTTAAAAGGAGTTGGGGGGAAATAAGGAAGTAGAAAAAGGGGAAGAGATTAGAAGCAAGGCTGGATGGACAAGCAAAGGACAATTACCTCAACTTTGTAAAACTGGTGAAGAAGACAGGAGGGAAAGAGAGAAGGAAGAAATAAAAACAAGAACAAAACAGAACAAGAAGAAAACTACGATGTTCACATTCATGTAAAAACAAGAATAATCACGAATAAAGAAAAGCATACAAAACAAAACAAAAACAAGAAAAGAAAAAAGAGGAAAATAAAATAAATGTCCATTTCATTGTGTATCTCTGCTGCCATTGGGAGACACAGCGGATAGATAGAGTCCAGATCTGTGTTGACTAATCTTAGCCAACCGTAGATTTATGATGGGGTAGTGGACAATCTCAGCAAGTCTGCACCTTTAGTTCCACTGAAGTTCAGGCTGGTTTCTGGCTGTGAGGCTTGTACCTGATTTGCTTAGCCTGAAACACTCCATGGACCTCCTGCTACCTTGAACTTGGCTCCCTACCAGGTTTGAACTCAGTCCCGCCTCACTTTGACCCTGGGAGATACATGGAGTGAACCCACTGTTGCTCCAAACTCAGTTGGCCTCTTTCCAGGGCTCCTGGCCAATAGCCCTCTCCTGGGGGACTACCTGAACCTGAATAACTCACCAGACATGGCAGTGTGCTGCATGTGCTTCTCTGTTCCACCGGTGTGTTTCTCTGTGGAGGCCCCTGGGGTCACCAGTAGTCACTGAGCATGTGCAGCTTGGAGTAGCCCCTCCCACACAGTGAGTCAGGGCTCAGAGAGAAAGTGCCGCTTCCCACCTCCTTCTGCATTGAGGTCTTTCTCTTCACTCTCCCCATGGGTTTCAGTTCCCACTTTGGGTCCTTGCTGGGTCCAGAGACCCACTTCCTTCCGTACATTGCTGTGTGACAGTGTCTGGATATCAAGTTTCAGAGAGGCTATTTCTCTGCTGTTCACCGCTCCCCCCATCTTCCCAGAAGTCCTGGGTGTCCTTATGTCCTCTTTTACTTGGCCCAAGCTCACTCTGCAAAGCCAATTTTTCCTCACTTTTCTTTTTTTTTTTTCCCAATGTGAAAATATTTTACTTAAAGTTTTGAAAAGTTAATGACTACTTCAGTATACATTCTTCCAAGTATGAGAATGATACTTTAGAACTCAAGCAGAGTTATATTTTGAGGACTCTGCAGGCACCTTAGAAGTGAAGCTTAGCTTCAAAGTACAAACCCTGGGGGCTTTAGTTCAACATTTTAACACAAAAAGTTCACAGATGAACAAAACTGTGCAAGTATTGACACCTTGACTCTTTCAAATAAACTTTGTCACTGCTTTTTGCTCATCTTGTTCTATTTTTGTTCGTTTGTTTGTTTGTTTGAGATGAGAAGAAACTGGAGTCCAATTCCAGAAGGACATACACACACCGCAAACCTGGGAACATTTATTCGGCAGGCCACTCTTAGAAGGAGCTATCTGGTAACATCTCCTTCCGAGAAAGAAGCAACCCTTGGGGAGACTGAAAGCTTTGCAGATGAACAACAGCTCGTCTGAAATCAGGCTGAACAAGATACACAAGCGGGGGCTGCATCAGCCCCCCATAGAGAGCCTCGGTGGACCTCAAACGACCCCACAGGGTGGGGGACTCTGGAGACACAAATGTTTCTTAGCTTGCATACTTGGATCTCTGACGGACTGAAGTCAAGCCCCCAAATTATTTTAAACTGTCTCTAGTTTCTCAAGGGTTTGAAGAAACCACCTCCACTTTTCTAGAATGACTTAGGGAGGGTTTCACCAAACACACTTTCCTACTGCCTAAGTCATTAGAGGGGCTATTATTCCAAAGGATAGATTTATCACCTAGTCAGCTCCAACATCAGGAAAAAACTAGAGAAGCTGGTCCTGAGGCCAGAGCATATCCTAGATGACCTACAAAAGCTAACTGCTGTGATCTTTTATAACCTAGATCAAGAGGAGGGTAAAGACTGAGAATTAGGGACAAAAGAAGACCAAATTATTATTGGCCACTCTATAGGCCAACCCATCTGGGGGCTCCCAAGGGCTTCTGCATAGAGATGCTGTAAGTGCCAGAAGCCAGGACCCTTCCAAAAGGAGCAGTCAGCCTCTGCCTGGGTCTGTCCCAGTTGCCAAAGAGACCATTAAGGCCTGTTTGTTCACAGGGACAGAGACCTCAGGGGCTGAAGAGATCTGATATAATTGTCCAAAAGGCCTAAGAGGGCCTGGGGCCTTCCCTTCTGGTTCACAGGACCCAGACTATCACCTTCCAGGAGCTGTGAGTAATCCTAATGGTGGAAGGTCAGACAGCTGACTTCCTTCTCAATGCTGGTGCTACTTTGTCTGTGCTTTGCGGTAGTGCTAGCTCCTGCCAGCACAACCATGAAATGGGTATCTGGAAAGGCAGTCACTTGGTATTTTATATTCTCCTTAAAGTGAAGCTGGGGAGCTGTTCTAGTCACTCATTCCTTTCTGGTTGTGGCAGAGTGCCCCAGCCCATTGCTGGGATGAGATCTGGCTCACATGGGTACCTTAATAGCCCCAGGACAGACTCTTCTCCTGCCCCTAAAAGAGACTGGAATTAATCCTAAATTATGGACTTCAGCAGGAAAAATAGGCTGGGCCTTAACTGCTCAGCTGATACAAATCTATCTTAAGGACTCAGCCTCTTTTCCACATTACAGACAATGTCTCTTAAGGCCAGAAGTCAAAGAAGTGCTAGCAAAGATAATCAAAACAAAGTCTCAGGGCCTCCTGACTCCCTACGATTGCCCTTGCACTTCCCTGACCCGGGGAACACGGCCAGTGGAGAGTGTGGAGGCTAGTACATGACCTCCAGCTTATAAAGGAGGGGCGTAGGACTGGGTACCATACATTCAGCCCTTGCATTTCTACTGTCAGTTTGTACTTTGGTGTTATAGTGGCCAGCCGTGTGTCTTAGAACCTCTCCCTGAGGGATACAGGAACCAGTATGTATGTCTGCCCAATTGGTACAATGAATAGCAGGGAGTGGGCCTGTGTGCACACGTGGTAAGATGGGATGTGTATCCACCTTATGCTCTGGCTGTTGCATGTGTTTTCCTGAGCATCACAGAGGGTCCAGTAGACCCATATCACTCCAGGATTTGTTTTCAAAAGTTTTCTTTTGATATTTCTGGTAGAAGTAGACAAATTCAGTACAGTGGCACATGAAAAACCGGATTTGCAAGTTTTGGAGGAGGTCAGAAGTGAATCATCAGATCACTCACGCAGGGGGAATGAAGATGATCCATTCCGGTAAATACACGCTTTCATAGCAGAGGAGTGGCGTGAGGGTGACGGCGATGGTGATGATGGTGATGATGAATTTGATGTTGGTCATGTGAGTGAAACTGAGTTGGTTCTTGTGACAGCGAAATGAAACAACACTCTACTGATACAGACACAGGGAATGCAGACCTTCTTGATTCAGATGACATAAGCACATGCATATTTGGCTAGTGGAAACATTGCAAAATGGCCACACAACCAGATGGAACAATCCAGTGTTAGAACTAGGTTCTGAAAATATAGTGAATGTTTTGGCAGGGGTGAAATGTATTGGACAGAATACCAGCACTGCCATTCAATGTTGAAAATTGTAACAGAGGAAATGCAAGATGTCGTGAAATACACAAAGGCTGAAATGCCACTAAAACCTTCTGTGTGCCCCCAAAGCTTGACACATGACACATAAAACCTCAATATTAGCCCCACCAATGTTAAGTCTTACAGAGGGGGATCTCACAAATATTGTTAGAAGAAAAAGAAGGTCTGAGTATGTGACAAAAGTTACAGAGGTGATTGAGGAAGAGAGTAAATAAGAGGGTGCAGACTGGCCAAACTCCTTAAGAGAAAATAAAGGGCTGGGGATGTAGCTCAGCAGCACAAGCGCCTGCCTGGCAACTGCAAGGTTCTGAGTTTGAGTCTCAGTACCAAAAAGAAAAAGAAAGAGAAAATGAAATACAGAAGAAAATATTGGTAATGAGTAGAAGGTTTATATTTCTTCTAAGTCTTGTTACAAGAGATTTCTGTTAATTGACACATAAAAGTTTTGACTAGTCATATAAAAGACTTATTATAATTCAACGTAGCCAAATACCCGTGAATGCACAATGCACTCTGGTTTCATAAATAAATTGTCTTATTGTGTTTGTCTGTCTAAATTGTAACTAGTCACCATACTTACAACTGTTTTGCTTAAGTTTAACAAAGTTTTCTCTTTTTTTTGCCTTTTAAAAATATTTGTCTATGACTTAATTGGCTCATAAATGTCATTAAAATTAAGGACATGCTTCTGCCCAGGTTTCTGGTGTCAAGAGTGGTTTTACATATGCAATATAATGTGTACAAGGACTCAGGAATCTTTCACTGATCAAAAATAATGTGTTAATTGTTCTTATCTGGTTCTCATAGATCATGAAAAAATTGTTAAGCTAATTAAATAGGGACTCCTTACACTTTGGAAGATTTCTGGACAGGACTCTCCTTGGTGAGTAAAGCGGCAGCTACCTGGAACTATTTTCTTCTAGTCTTTGTTCACTAAGGGAACAAGGTTTTCATAGCCCTGTGGGAGACACATCCTAATAACACTGCTACACAGATTATTGTGGTATGTTTACATTGGTCATTATCAAAAGGTTAAGTTTTCTGTGGGTAAAACAATAAGGTTACAATAAAAGATGCTCTTAGTACAAAACTAAGTTAAGAAACAAAGGTTTTCATATAGCTATGACATTCATTATTACTAATCTCATTGTGTAATAAATATCTTCATGCTTTCTAAAATGTAAAGCTATCATTGCTTATGGTGATGACCTTTTTTTTTTTAACCACTCGAGAATTTCTATTTTATTTTTCTTTAAAGGCGAGTCTACAAAGTCCAGCTAATGGTGGTAACTCTTTCCTAGACTCAGGTATCTACCTTGCTCTCATGCTCCAGCTATTTTTGATAAGAGATATATGTCAGACCGCTGTGACATCACTGGTCACATAAAAAAATGTATGCAGGTATGTTATATATGTCCCTCTATCCTATACTAACATAGGCATTTAAGCATGTTACAAAAATAATGTCATTTTGATTGTCATGTTAAAATATTATGTGATTTTTGATAATCAAGTTTTCATTGTAAACTATATAACTGTTATCTGTTAACATTCTTTTTTTGTCTTTTAGAGACAAGATTTCACTATGTAGTTCAGGCTGGCCTTGAGCTCACTTTGTAGCCCAGGCTGGTCTTAAACTTGCAAGGATCCTCCTGCCTCAGCCTCCTGAGTTCTGGGATTATAGGCATGCACAACCAGGCCCAGCTCTGCTAACATTTTACAGGTATTCAACTACTAAAACAACCATGGTTGTTAAGAAATAACAGTCTTCTGGCTATAAACTTTATATTTCAAATTGCTTGGTATCCAGATGAAAGTATAATAGTTGAACTCACTGTTCCTGGTAAAATACTAAAATCACTGATCTTTTCTTTGGGTATTTAATAACCAAAACTTAGAGATCAAAACTAGAAAGGTAACTGGGCTAAGAGGACAAGCAAGTATTTTGACCCTGGCCCTCCAAGGTCAATGAGGACCCAGGACATGAGGGAAGCTTTTCTTTGAGATCCTATAATTTTGATGAGTCTTCTAACCTCCTTACCAGGGAGATTACTGGACTCCAGAGGACAAGAATCAATAAATGTGAAGTGGGTCAAAGGAAGGTCACCAAGAGGGAAAGGTCTCCCATGCTTTCCCAGAAAGCAGCATAGTCAGGCCAGGCCACAACCCATCCTGACAACTGACACTGGCAGAGGGGCTGAGAGCTTCCACGCAGGGTTCCAAAGTGAGGCCTGAGGAGACTTACCTGGCCTTGGTAGGCAGTAAGAGGTTAATTTTAGTTAACACAGTCTCACTTGAAGTTGGTCTTGAACACCCAGCAGAAAAGTACAACCAGAAGATGTATAAAAACAATACCATAGTAATAAACTAGGTATAAAGAGAGGTTCCAATTGTCAACCCCTTCTGTTAGTTTCCAGCTACACTGGCAGCTGGCCACTGTTGTGGATCATTAAGAAAAAAACTATAAAGATTCTGTAAAAGCTCAACAAGAATCTTTAAATTCTTTTTTTCTTTTTGTCTTTTTGAGACAGAGTTTCACTATGCAGTTCAAGCTGGCCCCAAACTCATTTTGTAGCCCAGGCTGGCCTCGAACTCACAGTGATCCTTCTGCCTCAGCCTCCCACGTGCTGGGATTACAGGCGTGCGCCACCACACCCAGCCTTAAGAATCTTTAAATTCTTTAGATAAAATTGTCCTTCAAACCCACTGAACTCTCTGTCTTCTTACAGCTAAAACCAGAGAGACTTATAAAATATCAGACTCCATCAGTAGAGAGGTGTAAAAGGCAGCGTGTCACGATTGATATTTCAGTTCCTTAAAAGCATTTTCTAGACTTGGCTCTTCCCCCAACCTACCTTTCTGTTCTAGCGCTCATGCTTTGATTATACATGCTAGGGGGCTGGGGATATAGCTCAGTGGAATAAGCGCTTGCCTAGCAAGCGCAGGGTCCTGAGTTCGATCCCCAGTACCACACACAAAAAAAAAAGAAAAGAAAAGAAAAAGGATTATACATGCTATAACTTATCAGAAAATTTGTTTATTCTTGCCTAGACTCTATAAAACGCCAACTGATCATGCAGATGGAACCAGTGACAAATGTGCTAGACTCTTTTTACCTTATAAGGAGAGCTCATAACCATGAAATTACGCCATGACTTCTGTCTGAGGCCTATTGGATGCTCTATCTACAGAAGGGCCCTGACTGTGGTCTCTCCTACATCGACCCGTTGTACCTAAATGCAGCTAGGAAAGGGAAACTTTCTTCTCTAACTGTAGTCAGGGGTAGCTCTTCAGAGGGGGGAAATGTTGAAGACAGCTAAGTTAGTTATAGATATTACAAGCAGTTAGACAGGGCAGGGCCCTCAGCACCCAAGACCATTCACCAGGGCCAGGGTTCCAAAAGAAAAGAAAGAAAGGAAAATAATAAAAATAACAACACCCATATGAATATGATGACTTCCACAGGCACAAGTAGATCTTGGTACCTTCACCTTAAATTACAGACAGTAGATGCGCCCCATCCTTTTGTCATTGGCATAAGGACAAATCGATTGAGTCCATCCTGGGACTCAAGTCCTATGGAAAGATGTGCAAGCAGGAGAGTGGGGTGGCCCAGTGCAGTTAATAATATGGGGGAGAGGGTATGATTGTGTGTTAATAGGGTCACGGAACACCGTTGGTGGTGCCACTGTGGAATATGCAGCCACGGAGTCTGCTGCCACCAGGCCCATGTGGGATTCTACACTGGGTTGATTATGTTAATATTTGTGTCTTTTATTTCTGCTCCTCGCCTGCTACAGGGAATGCCAAACCCGACAATGCCTAGATGCCATCCAACCTCCAGTCATGCTGTTTCAACTTCTGGGGGCACTACTGGGGACCAGGCTGTGTACGGGTTGGTGGAGAGGCCAAAACACTGACCGCAGTGCTCCCAGGGCAAGACAATATCCTCTGAAGACAATAGAAACAAGTTCTCTTTTAACTTGTATCCACATCCAGGTGTGAAGAAGGGATTGTTCCCTTTCTAACCTTTACTTCTTTTGAGGTTTCTTATTTTTCAAAGTCTCCTTCAACTATGTGATGAATGACACATGACCCCACCCCCTGTGCTTGTTTTGGCTAATAAAAGTTAATTGACCGTGGACGTTGACAAACTTGTTCACAAGAGGAAAAGTCGCCCTTGCATCTTGAAATTTTCTCTTTCGTCTTTCTTTAGTCCCTACCATTCCTCCTTCAGGTAACCAGGGGCTCATATACCCCCCTGCGCCCATTTTCCAATTTTTTCTAAAGCATCCATGTATAATGCCTCAAATTACCCAGTTAAGCCTATCCCTGATGCACCCACCTCTTTCACAGATGGTTCCTCTAAGGGAAAAGTGGAGCAAGTAGCCTCAGCTTGTCATTTTGACCCCAGAGCTATCAGCCCAAAGATTGGAAATTACCATTTATATTACTTTTTATATCGTGGAACTTACTAAGTGACCCCTATAAATACTATCAGTGATTTGATTTATGTAGTATCTCTTACCCAGCAGCTGGAAAGTGCTACTTTAAAAGCTATGCTACACCCTCTGTTGTTTCATCTGTTTCTTAGGTGAAAAAGGGCAATTCAAAATCACTCTGCTACGTTTTTTAGTGGACATATTAAGGCCCCTTCTAATCTCCCAGGCCCTGTAGCCTATGATAACCAATTGGCTTACATTACTCCTTTCAATTTGGCCAGACAGTTCTACTCGTGCCATCATCAAAATAGTAGAGCCCAAACCAAAATGTTTAATTATCTTGTTCACAAGTTAGAAAAATTAAATGTTAACTAAAATTAATTTTTTTCTGAGACAGAGTTTCACTGTGCAGTTCAAGCTAGCCCTCTGTTGTTGAATTATCTCCAGGCTCCTTTTGAATTTTATACTAATATCCTCGTATTAACAAGTCCATGTCTCTTATTCCTATTCCTAGTAGCTGCAGGGGCTGCCAACCCGGGCAATGCCTAGATTCTACCCAACCTCAAGTCATGCTGTTTCAACTCTTGCAATTATAGAATGAAAAGGGGGAACTGTTGGGGACCTGGGGATATGTAATAATATTTTGTTATGCTGGGAGATCAGGCTACATGACTGGGGTTCTGTGGCTCTGAGGCCAGTGTGACCTGTTTTAGGAGCAGATGTGTGCCGACTATTCATGCTTCCTGGTTGCATATGGAAAGCTTGGAACTGTGGCATTCTTAAGGCAAGATAGCATCCGCTGAGCACAATCTAAAGAATGCAGACGTATTCATGTGGAGAAGGACATGTTCTCCAGTAAATTGTTCTTCACTTTTGCAGTTGATGTTCCACAAAAACACACCAGCCCCTCTGCTGGGGGCGGATCAGAACCCCGGATACCTAAGTGGGGAATAGAGGGCAATAAAGAAAGACAGAAGATAAAATTTAAGGTACACGGGGCACTGGGAGGAGCTTGTTTCTCGTGGACAAGCACACCAACCTCCTGGTTGACCTGCTTTTGTTAGCAAGTAGGAAGCACGGAGAAGGGCATAGCACCCTTTTTCTGGAACAGCTACTACAGTAAGAATGGGAGAGTAAAACAGGACAAAGTTAAGGACCTTCCCCACACCAGGAGGCCTGCATTCTGGGATTGCCCTTAGCAGATGTTATCTGGCCTCAGGGGTACTGAGGTTAGCTTTCTCCGCACACGCAGGAGGCATGGGCCTTCCGTACACCTCTCTGTTCCTAAAGCAAGGTTACACCGCCCTTGGGACTGTGGGGTCTCACATCACATGGTCAGGCCTCCCCAAATCTGTCACATAGCCTGGTCCCCAGCATCCCTGCCCCGTGCTTGCTAATGAGAGTGGGCCAGCCGTGGAGACCGGTGTGCTCGTCCACTAGAGATAGGCTCCTCCTTTGCACCTTGAGCGTTGTCTCTTGCCTTTCTTTTTTCCCTACAATTTCCTCCATGCGTATTTGGGGGTCTGATCAAGCCCCTGGCACCCTGTCTCAAAACGAAACTTTAAAAAAGGACCGGGGACATGCCTGTGTTCTGATTTCTACCACCACAAGTTAGATTCGCCTCTTCCTAATATTTATAGAAAAGGAATGATAGGATTGTGTATTCTTTTGTGTCTGGCTTCTTTCATCCAAGAATAAGTCATGAAATTCAACCATGCTGCTATATATAGTAGTGCTATTATTTCTTTATGTTGCTGTGTAGCATTCCATTTTATGAATATATCACATTGATTTTCCCAACTTTATTGTTAGTAAGAATTTTGGATTTTTCTGATTGGGGGCTATTATTAGTAGCATTCTCATGAGCTTCTTTTTCTCTTTTTTTTTGTTGCTGGAGTTTTTTTTTTTTAAATTTTATTTTAAAGACAAAAGAATGGAGACATATGAACCAGAAAAGCCATAAACAATACAGAAAATGCAAAGTTATATAGAATATAGTAGGGAATTAGCACTGGATGTTGTATTACATAGTTATCTTCACATTAGTTAACACAAAAACATTAAAGGAAATACCAAATTATAGAGAAGATAGTAGGGAATTTGCACTGGATGCTGCATAATATAAAGTTATCTTCACTTCTGTTAATACAAAAACAATTGAGGAAATACAGAATTATAGAAAACATAGAAGAGAATTAGCTCTGGATGCTGTCCTACATAATGTTACCTTCATCTTTGTTACTCAGTTACACAGATGATGGCCCTTTTGATCAGTTCGTTTTTTCTCCTCCCTCATCTCCATTGCCCTACCACTCAATCAGTCATCTTCCCTGTGATAATAACTGTACTCCTGGGTTTATCTATATCCTTGGACTCTCGCCTTGGGAAGAGATATAGCTGCCCCAGACTATACTATAACATACATGGGCGTATACAAACTGCCATGGTTGGAGGTGGGAAAGCACATATGCTCACAGTGGACCGCCCGGCTCCACCCTGTCATCGTGCTATGGGTGGGGGTGGGTCCAGTCCATGAGGTGCCCTGAGCGGGGCCCTCAGCGGAGCAGCCACTGGGCCCACTGCGGAGCAGCAGCAGAGCAGCCAAGGGGGCCCATGGCGGCACAGCCGCAGGGTGTTGCTGGAGATTTAACCAGGGCTTCATGCATACTAAGCTCATGTTCTACCACTGAGCCATACACCCAGTCCCTAACCCTTTTTTGTTTGTTGGCTTAAACTAAGAGGAAATCTAGGTCCCTGTGTTACATGGTCCAGATTACATTTGGTTGTAATCTTTATCTTCTTTAATTTAGAATAGCACCCACAATTTTCTAGGGCAAAACTTGGGCGAGCGGGCACAATTTAGTGTCCCTTGCATCACAAATACACATAAAGTCACTGAAGATCACACAAGTATCTGTCGCTTGTGATCTGGCAGTCAGTTATGGTGCACTGGAATTCATAATCATGACTACCCACTCTTGTGTCTAACACTGACTAAGCCCCAGAAAGATTCAGTCACTGCCTTATGTCTTGAAAATAAAAGGCCACTACACCCAAATTCCACAAAGCCCCATGAGCTGTGTCATCATTAAGGTTGGAGATAAGCACTCTCTAGTGAGTGAGCACCAAGACTTACAAGGAAGACTCGCAGAACTGGTGCACTGACTGTGTTGCTTCTGTAAAGTGGAAGGAATAGATGAGAAAGTTCATTGTGCAAAGACGTTTCTCAGTCTTATCAAGAGACAATAAATATCAGCGGAATACATCGCGGGGCAGGATGGGCAAATGCTTGAGGCTTCCCACTGAAGAAGATGTTATAGCTCTCCCTCCCCCTTCCCTGTGATCTATGAGCTCACAGGAACTAGCTGCACCCTCACTGTCCTTGGTACAATGATAATATTGGCATTTAAAATATCTCACAAGTATCCCGATGATAGCTAGGTTTCCACACATGTTAGTTTTATTTTTTAAACTGTAGTTTCATGTTCATTATTTCCCAGCACGAATTACTTGACTGCTTTGGTTTTGGTGTGTCCTCTTAAGAGTTCATGTGCTGGAAATTTGGTCCCCAGTGCAGCAATGTTGAGGTGGCTTTAGGGGATGGTTGAGTCATGACGGATCTGCTCCCAGGAATGGATTAATCCACGAGTGGATGATTGAATTAGTGGGTTAATGGTTTGTCATGGGAGTGGGTTAGTCATCATGGCAGTAGATCTGTTAAACAATTTGGCTGTTTCTCCACCCCTCCCACTATCACATGTTGTCCTGTGTCACCTCTATAAGGCAGGAGATTAGGTCATGGCAAGCTGGCTGGACCGTCAGACATGACCTGTCAAATCATGGTTGTGATACATGTATAGGGCAGCTTCAGAGCTCGGATCTGATGTCAGAAGGAGACCTAAAGGAGGCTGGTCACTGACCTGGTGGCCACTGTCTTCTTGTTCTTGCAGTGATGCACTCTGTGTGAGGGGCATATTTTCTCTCCTCTTTTTTTCAGTACTTCTTTTTGCACTTCTTTCTTCTTCTTTCACCTTAAACAAATGTTAAACATTTGCATTCATCAATTGTCCTGTCCAAATCTTTAAGTAGAACAACAAGAGGCTGGAAAGGAACCCTGGACATCTCACTGTCTGGTAGTAGTTTTGGTGAGACAGCCAAAAAATAAGAGCCAATGGGGCGTGAAGTAGGGACAAAGTGCACGCAATGGAGCAGTGCCGTGGGGCTGGCTCAGCTGGGAGCACCGTGGAGCGGAACCAGGCACATGCCTTTGCCTGTGCCCTGTGCTGGTTTGAGAACACATCCTCATGCCCACAGCCCACCTTGGGGAGGGAGGGTGGCCAAGAGAGTTGGGGACCAGGAGTCTCTGAGTGGCATGAGGGCCATCCCTGCACCCTGCACCCTCTGTGTGGTGGCCAAGGGGAGGCGCCACCCGTGGAAGGTGGCCTTTTTAAGGCTTGGCCTATGTGGCAACCCGTGGAGCCACTACTACACTGTGAAGCTGGCTGGGCACTTCTCTGGTGCAACCACCGAGCACCCAGGTGGCTGCCCCAGCTGGGCAGTATCGTGCCGTGCCATACCCAGTGCCCCTGCTGCCCGCCTGCATGTGCTGCTCGGCTGCCAGGGCCTGCGAAGGCACAGTGGGTAGGGTCTGTGTAGTTGAGTGGACTTGGAGTGTGGACAGCTGCCCATCTCTGGGGACTGGAGCTCCCACAGCCCAGCCCCAACCACCTGTGCTGCTGCTCAGACTGTCCTGCATCCAGGCATGAGGGTGGTGGTGACGGTGGCGGTGTGGGGTGGCCTCTGCCATCCAGGCCCCAAGGGACTCTTAACAGGTGAGAACCAAGTGACTTCCCAGTTGTTCCCACCAATTCTTTCCCTTAGGGAGCAGGGCAGGGGCAGGGCTTCCTCCCAATTCTCTCCCTGGGAGAGGCCACCCAGATGGCCCCGTGCTGGCATGCCTCTTAATTCCCACCACTGCTGTTGCGGGGTTAGGGTCGGGACAGCTGGCAGCTGCCTCCAGCGTGGCGGGGATGGCTGGACGCTGGGCCTCAGAGCTGGGCCCCCAGTGGTAACTGGATGGGAAGCGGGTGCCACAAACAATCACGCTGCTCTCCGCCAATTGCTGGAGCCCCTTCTCTTCTCTGTCCCCCTCACTCGTCCCATTCACCACTCTGGCCCCAGCGTTGCTCCCGCTTGATCCCATGGCAGGTGCCTCCCGTCTGCCCACTGAGACACACCGGGCTGGGGCTTGGCCTTCTTGTGCTGCGCTTCCCATGGGGCACAGACCAGGGCAGGAGGGATCTGCCCCTTTCTGCCCTCTCCTGCTCTTTGGCAAGTAGGGCGGAGCCTTTGAACGTGGAATAATTCACTTGTGAAACTCCCCCAGTGATAACACTTCCAGGTGCTTTCTCACGACGGTCTTCTTTGATGCAGAAGGCACTGCTTCTGTGTTTCATTTGAAACTCTGTGCACTGCTTAAATTTTTATTTTCATTTGTCCTTATTTTTATAAGTGTATTAGGCAGAACATTTTTCATTCATTTTATAAATTGTGTTTTTTTTTCTTTTAACCTCAACATTAAAAAAAAATCTATGCCAACTTTATTCTCTGGATATGTAAGCTGATCCAGTAGGAGCATTATATGAAGTCAATATTATATTGTAAGTAATAGACTAGTGTGCTAACCGAAGTAGAGGGCTGTCTCTCTGGATCTTTGGTAGTCAGATTTTGCTCTTTTGAGGAAATCACCCAGATGGTTTGTTAGAGAATTTGACTCTCCAACCATATTTCCAGAGAGAATGATTTATTTGGGTTTGTTTGTTCACTTTTTTTGGAGACAGGGTCTTGCTATACAGTTCAAGCTGGCCTTGAGCTCACTTTCTAGCCCAGACTGGTCTCAAACTCACAACATTCCTCCTGCCTCAGCCTCCCGAGTGCTGGGATTACAGGCGTGTATCACCATGTTTGGCTGAGAGATTGATTTACTAAGTCTGAGATGGAGTCCAGGAATCCACAATTCAAAAGTCTCCCAGACTCTCCCTCTCTGAGGAGAGTATAACCAGTTCTTCAAGCATCCCTGGAGAAACATATGTCCTAGATAGAAGACCACAAGAAAAATAGAGCATATTTAAATTTTATCTTTAAATTGCTAGGAAAAAAAAAACCAAAAGGAGGAGATGACGCAGATGGTGCAGTCAGCACCCCTCTCTGTGCTTCAACCTTTCATCTCTGTTGCTTTGGTTCGTCCTCCCAGGGTGTGTGTTTCTCTCAAATCCAATACACTGAGTAGCATTCTAGAAGAAAAGTTTTGTCTTGCCTTTTTTATTTCTGTGGTGGTTGCTTCTGGAAAAGTTAAACTACAGGTCTTCTAGATAAAGAGCCATTAGAGACCTCTGATTGCCGACTTGGTGACTGATGCTACGCGGGGCTGGGAGAGCAGCGGAAGCCAGCTTGCTCTCCTGAGAAGTGCCGACAGCTGTGCTACTGTCTGAAGGCTGATCGCCTGTTTCGTTCAGAGTGGAGCTCTTTACTGAGTGTGGCTCAGATTCTACCAGTGTTTTGTTTTTTTCTGTCGAAAGGCTTGTTTTTACATTGTGATCATTTATTAGGGCAAAGAAGACAAATGTAAAGATTGTATAAATTCTGAGTAGAGGGTCTGTACTTAGAACCCACTGGGCTTTATGGTAAGGAGAGACGAAATCTAAATATTAACGACAGACACTCCTCACCCCTGCGACTTTGGACTAAGTGCACTACTTTAAGAGCACCTGGACTGCTTATTTTGTCATTCTGAGTCTTCTACGGTAGGGTCTGATGCACAGTGACCTTTATCACATCTGGAAGAACAGTTACTAAATAATTATTGATAAATGCCTGGGTAATTTTCTTACCCACTATATTTTTAGCACATCCTTGCTGTCTTGCTGTTTTTAGGAGGATTTTTATTGAGAAGGTGACTCACCAGTGTCTGTAACCTTTCATTGGTTAAACAAATGCAAGCAATAACCTGGTAAAGTCTGGAACTTCTTGGAGGTTACTTCAGTGACTTTGATCAGGATACTGATGGAAAGGTGGCCAGCAGAGGCCATGCTAAGAGGAACAAGGGTAAAGTTCATCTTGGTCACATTGTGGCAGCAAACCTGGGATAACTGCGTTCATGCCCAAGGACTCTGTGGAATGCAGAACTTAAGAGTGACAAACTGGGACCTCTGGCAGAAGAAATTTTTAAAGCAGCAGGGCATTACTGCTCAGCTACTTTAAATTGCTGGTAGAGAGGTGCTAAAGGAAAGAAGTGACTTAAAGATGGAATACAAAGGTAAGCAAAGCAGAGAATCAGGAAAACTTACAGCTTGGTCATGTGGAAAGAGCAGAAAGTATCTTGGAGCGAGCCAACCAGGGCTGTAGCCCAGAGATTCTTTGTTGATGAGATTTGTCTGGAGAGAATGAAGCCACAGGATATTTCTCAAGGTAGTGGGAGAAAGGCCCAGTGGAACCTCAGAGGATATCAAGGTTGCTGGTGTCATAGGCCCAGAGCTCTAGGAAGGCAAAGTCATTTGGGAGAGGTAGGCCTGGGACAGGCTCCATGAGCTCCCTTCCCAGAGCTGTCTATGTCTAAGGTCTCTGGTCTGACCCAGTGCCCCTTACCCACCCTGCGGTCACTCCGGCAGCCTCGCCTGCAGCTCCACCTGCCACTCTGAAAGGTGGAAGCTATAAAACTCTGGCAGCAGCCGCGTGATGCCAATTCTGCAGGTGCACAGAAAGCAAGAGCTCTGGGGACAGGGCAGTCTCCACCTAGACTTCAAAGTGTCACCTGAAGGGGCCCGAGAAGATACCTTTAAGTGGAAATGGAGACTTTAGCTCCTCAGCATCCCACGTGGAATAGAGTCATTGACTGTCAGAAAAGCCTCTTAGAACATGTCAGTGAGAGGCCAGGGAGAGTTAGCAAGCAGAACCAAAGAAGTACACAGAAATGCAGGTGCTTGAGGATGAGGTACGCTATAGTCTGAGCTTGGGGCTATACCTGTGTTCTTAAAGGAGGTATCCTTTAAGATGGGTGATCGAAGATGTTTTGTTCAACATTCTTTGATTTTTTTTTTTTTTGAGACAGGGTCACACTATGAAGTTCAGGCCAGGCTTGAACTCACTATGTAGCCCAGACTGGCCTCAAACTCACAGTGACCCTTCTGACTCAGCCTCCAGAGTGCTGGGATTACAGGCATGTGCCGCCATGCCCTGCATTATTCTTTGAATTTTTGAATCTGTTTCTTCATCTTAAGACCAGGTTTCTGCCTTTTACTTTATCAACTAGGTTACTTTATGGACTTCCAGTATCTTTAAGGGCTTTGAGGATGATAGGGCTGGAAGAAAGAAGCTAACCAAGGGGGTACGAACACTCCTAGGAGTAAGGGTACAGGGTATAGATATGGACAACCATGGGGAACTTTGATCATGCCCTGGAACTGTTGTTTCTGTGGTTCCTTTCTGCCTATCTTTATTTCTTTTGTCCTATATCAAAGGAGGTCTCAAGAAGCCTAAGGGTCCAGGGAGAAGTTGTCCATAGAGCAGGAGGGACGGAGAGCCCTTCCTAGGGCAACACCTAATGAAATTGTGGAGTTGAAGCTGCTATGGAGGGTTTTGCTGGGGCAATGTCTACAGGAGCTGTGGCAGGGGACCCACATTGAGACTCCAGAATGGGAGAGCTACCAGCACACAATGCCAGCCCAGGAGAGCTGAGCATGGGCTGAGTCCAGCAGAGTCATAAGACTGGAACAGTGTCTTCATGGGGCTGAAGACCATTCCTCTTAAGTTGGGAGTTGAGTTTTGGACTTGTGTAGTCCCCATTACCCCTTTCTTACCCTTTTGGAGCAGGAATGCCTGTCTTACTACCATATTCTGCAGGTAGGTAACGTGTTTCATGTCACAACCTCACAGCAGGAAGGAATCTGCCTCAAGACCAATCATGCCTTCAGCCTCACCCATATCTGATTTAGATGAGACTTTGAACTTTGGAGTTGATACCAGAACCTGTTAAGTCTTGGTCCATTGGGATGAAATTGATGTTCTCTGCATCTGGGAGAGACAGAAGTTCAGGGAGTGTTGCTGTTAGTCATCTTGCTTTCCTATAGCAAATAAGGCTTATTTTGGCTCAGAGCTTTGAGATTTAATCCATGATCTATTGGCGCTACGTCATAGGATTTGGGCTTATGGTGGAGCAGTACATCATGGTGGAGGCATGCACTGGAACAAAACTGCCAACCTCCTGCCTGTGATTTGAAAGCAAGAGAAAAGGGTTGGTGTCCCGGTATTCCCATCCAGGAAGATCAGAAGACCTCCACTAGGCTTTGCCCCTTAAAAAGTGTCCACATGCTGGCGTGGTGGCGCACACCTGTAATCCCAGCATTCAGGAGGCTAAGGGCAGAGGATCACGGTAAGTTCAAGGCCAGCCTGGGCTACACAAGCAAGTTCAAGGCCAGTCTGCACTACATAGTGAGACCATGTCTCAAAAAACAGTTTGCACAGCCTCCTAATATCACCAAACTGGCAACCAAGGCTTTTAACGTGGGCCTTTGGGGCACATTTCAGATCTAAGATATGGCCAGTGTGTTCTCTAAAAGTCATGTGTTGGGAATGTGGCCCCCAGTGTTGCAGTGCTGAGAAGCAGAACCTTTAGGAGGTGATTGGATCCTGAGGGCTCTGCCCTCATGAATGAATTAATCTATTCATTGATCAGTGGATTTATAGATTAGTGGATTAGCAAGTTGTGGGAATGAGTCAGTCATCATGAGAATGGGTCTGTTAAAAAAACCAGTTTGGCTGTTTCTTGTGAACCCCCTTGCCATGTGATCTCCCATGCTGCCTTAGGATTCTGCAGAGAGCCCCACTGGCAAAAAGGCCCTCATTAGATGCAGCCTCTCCATCTTGGACCTCCTACCCTCCACAGCTGCAAGAAACCAATCTCAGGATGTGGTAGTCTGTAACTGCAGCACAGAAGATACTAAGACGCTAAGCTATTTGCATGAGACACGCTGAAGTTGCCAGGCACTGGCTGACCTGGAAGCAAAGCAACAGTAGAGGAGATGGAGAGAGGAGAAGCAAAGGAACGTGGAGGAACAACCAGAATTCATTCAAGAGGAGCCACTCTGTATCTGTGATTCTTGTGGTTTTTTTGCATTTTGAACTCCATGCTATTCTGAAAAGATAGACTTGGTGACTAGGAAGCTAGAGCATGCCAGATCAGTAAGGTTCTCACACTTTCTCACTGTCATCAAACTGGTACAGATACATTGCATAGCGAAGTGGACAAACCTATAGCATGCTAATTGTGAAACGTGAATTATATCTCAGTCTTAAACCACTCTGTTTTTTAAATCTTACTATGAATATTTCTTAAGCTCCTACTATGTGCTACGCTTGACCTGGTAGGGTTAGAAGTAAATCTTATTACCCTGTATCATCTGTATTACATAGACACTCTCTGGAAAGTTTGCATTTGGGAATGTCACGGAAGCCTCCCCACCCTTAAGAGGAATTCCTCTCCAAGAGATGGAAAATCCAGTCATGAAAATGCATGAGGCCTGTAAGGGGGATGGTGTGGATGTAAATTAATCACTAAGGAGATGTTTAGGGTTTTCTGATGAGTATCAAGAACATTCTATTCCCTGGAAAAGAAAAAATGAGTGTCCATCTCTACTGCTGACTTGAATAATGCTTCAGGTCATGGGACCCAGTGTAGGCATCAAAGAACAGGATTCCCCTTCCTCCTTAAAAAAAAACAAAACAGGTTTAGCTGAGCATGGTAGTGCGTGCTTGATGGGAAGAATGCAAGTTCTAGTCCATCTGGGCCATTTAGTGGGCTTAGTGAGATCCTGTCTCAAATTAAAAACTTAAAATGGGGTGGGGATATAGCTCAGTAAGAGGTCTTAGGCTCAACCTTCACAATTGAGAAAAATGAGGTATAATCTACACCTCATACAATCAACCTATTTGATGTGCCCGTTGTGAAAAAAGGGCCTACGTAAATGGAAGTGTCTCTCCCTGTCATGGGTCACTGGCCTGGATATCGTTGGGATGGTCATACTCCTCAAATTGATCTTTTAAAATCATTTTTGCCTTTTTCTTTCTTCTCATTTTGGAACTCCTATGATGTGCAAGTTACTCATGCTTAATGAGGTCTTACATATATTCAAAGATACGTTCACTTCATCCCTTTTCTTTCTTTCAAACTGGATAATCTTTATTGATTTGTCAGTAAGTTAATGCTTTCTTATACTGGCTCAGATCTGCTGTGGACTCTTCTATTGAATATTTTATTTTTTACTGTATCTTTTACACCAGAATTTCATTGTAAACATAGTTTCTAGCTCTTTATTAACATTCTCGTGTTTGCTTTGCCAGCACGTATACTAAAATATTAACATTCTCTATTTGGAAACTGCCAGCAGTTGGGAAATACACTGGGAAAAATTCTGCTAAGAGGTAGAAGTCTGGGACCACCCAGACTCTGATTCAGTGGCTGCCAAAAGCCGGTCTTAGCCCTAAATATAAAGGATTGGAAGTGTCCCTCTGGTCTGCCACTAGCAGAGTGGCCTTGGCCCAGTGGTACAAGTAGGCAAGCAGCCTTGGCCTATCTCAGGACAAGGAAATCTCCCCAGCCTTATGACCAGTGCACAAGGGAAGTTAGTGGTGTGGAAAATAGGAAGCTATGCAAGGTCTAGAAGGAGCCAACTGTACATGGGTCTGGGAGGATCTGGTCCCTGCCTGAGGGCACCCCAGCAACTGGGAGGACACTGTAGAGACCATCATGGTAAGGAGAGGTGGACATCTAGAACACTGTCAGCTGAAGACCAGTCCCAGCCTCCACGTCCAGAAGCCAAGCTCAGCCTCACACCTAGGACAAATCCTTCTGCAGACTTTGCAAAGTTATGTACCACATTTCTGGAATTTGTCTTTTTATTTTGAGACAAGGTCTCAGTATGCAGTTCAGGGTGGCCTTGAGTTCACTGTGTAGCCCAGGCTGGCCTCAAACTCACTGATCCACCCACCTCAGCCTTCCAAGGGCTGGGATTCCAGGCATGGGTCACCATGGCTGGCCATTTCTGAAATCTGACTTGGACACTAGTACAGAACTGTGGACACCAGAGGAATTTTGTTATTTTCCTTTTTCTTGGCTGGGTTGATTGGTTTTCCTTTTTCTATCTGGCTGGGGTCAGTTGTTATTTATTTGTTTATCTTCACTTTTTAGATTTCTTACCTTTATTTTTATTTTGTTTTATTCATCTTCTTCCCTCAACTATCTCTCTTGACTTTATGATATTTGTGTGTGAATGAATATTGTCTTTTCTCTTTCTGGTTTGCTTCAATGTCTTTTTGCTTTCTCTTTCATCCTTTCTTCCCTGCATTCTTCTTCAGTTTCCCAAAACTTGAGTGGTTGTCCTTTGTCCTCAAGCCTTGCTTTTACTATATTTCTCCCCACTCACCTCTGTTTTGTCCTCTATTCCTCTTAATTCCTCCCACCCCTCTCAAGGGTAAAATCATTCTTAGGAAAAACTCATTACATACAAGTTCCTGTATATGTTGGGCTTTGTTATATGACTGTAGAGCTTGCTCCTATGGTTAAAAGTATCAAATTAATAGTTACCACAGTTTGTCAGTTGCCAGGCTGTGTTTGATGCTACTGCTACTGCTAATCACACTACTTTAGCCAGGATGTCATACATGTTATCATCCCTTATACGACAACATTCTGATTTTCTGGAGTCATAGCCATCACCACAGTTCAGTACTAAAGGACTGGGTGCTGAGATAAATAGACAGCAACTTCTCATCCTTAATACATTGAGCAGGTAAGTTCTTGGGATAGACATAAAGGTCAAGAACCACCTACACCTAGAAGATATCTCTGAGGAATAGACATTTCCTCTGGAAACCCCAATACTAACGATAAAGCTATCTGCCATAAGAAATCTGCAAGCATCAACACAGAAAAATAGAAAACAAAATAAAAATTAGAAAATGACACGACAGCAGCAAAATACAGCCCCGGATGTCCAGCCCACTCAAGACAAGTCCAGAGCACAGTGAGATGGAGGAAATTGGAAGCTGCCCACTGGAACTTTCTGAAACAATAGCAGTAGTGAAAAAAACAAATGGATGATGCTATAGAAAAAATAATCTCTCAGGTAAGAAAAGAAATGACAATCAAAATAAAGACATACTCAGTGAATCTAGAATAGACACACATAAAAAATAGAGGTGGTTAGGAAAACAATGGAAACCACGAATGCCAAACATAGGAAAGAAATATAATTTATGAAACAGAGCCAAACAGATATCCAGGAGATTAAAAATTCCACTGAAAGTATATGCAACACATTGAATGAAGGGAAGGATAGACTATCAGTTCTAGAAGACAGGATTGCAGTTAACAACCACAAAAAGAAAGATATCTTAAAAATAACAAGGGACTATGACAAATCCATCCAACAGCTGAAAGGTGAAGCAAAGAAAAACAACATAATATTGATCAGAGTTATTGAAAAAGCTGGAGATAGCACAAATGCCATAAAATATCTCTTTACAGAAATAATGACAGAAAACTTCCCAAACATGGATAAAGAATTTAAGTGAGGCATATAAAACTCCAAAGGCATATTTTGGCCACAGCTAAAGCTCCATTTAGCTGTGGCCAAAATAAACACTCACCAAAGCATATAATAATCAAGATTCCAGAAATTCAGCAGGAGAATATTAAAAGCAGTTAGAGAAAAGAAACAAAACACCTATAAAGGAAAGCCCACTGGACTCACAGCAGATTTCTCAACCCAGCCCCTCATGTCAAGAAGAGCTTGGAGTGAAGTATTTCAGTCCTGAAAGAAAGTCACCTCAAAAACAGGTTGATGTACCCTTGCAAAACCATCTTTCAAAATCAATGGAGAAATAAGATATCTTCCATGACAAAGAAAAAGTGAAGAAATTCATGATCACCAAACCAGGTGTCCAAAATGCTCTGAAGGATATTTTAGAAAGGGATAACAAAGATCACGATTCTAAGGACACCAATAGAAAGAAGCCACCAGGCAGGGCATGCAGTTAAACAGAGGGGAAAGACAAGGTACCAACAATAGGAAAGTTATATGAGAAGGATAAACCAATGCATATCAGTTACAATCATCAATGTAAATAGTCTCATTTCACCAATCAAAAGAAACAGACTGGCAGAATGGATCAAGAGGCAATATCCAACAATATGCTGCATATGAGAAACACATTTAAGTCAAAAAGAAATTCATAGACTGAAAGTCAAAAGGTGGAAAACAATACTTCATGCAACAGGAATCTTACAAAAAGTGTCTAGCGCTATGCTATTTGCAGACAATGTGAATTTTAAGCCAAGACTTAAAAGAGACAGAGCAGGCAAGAACAGACTAGCAGGTCTATCACTACGTATTTGTTAAGGAAAACCTCCAAGAAGAAGAGATAGAAATCATAAATATGCACCAAATACCAGCACACCCAACTACATAAAAGAAATATTAGTGGACCTGAAAAATCAAATAAACACTAACACAATTGTAATGGGAGACTGTCACAAATAGACAGATGAGCTAGACAGATCTGTCACAAATAGACAGATCCACTAGACAGAAAAAACAACAAAGAAATATCAGCACTAAACCAAGCCTGTGAACAAATGAACTTAATAAATGTCTACAGAGTGTTTCACTCGATAACATCAGCATACACATTCTTCTCAGCTACATATGGGACATTCTCCAAAATAGACCATAACTAGCAGAACATTCTAAATTAAATGCAAAAGAATCTAAATGATTTCATGTGTATTATCTGATGATAGTGCAATGAAAATGGAAATCAACAACACAAGAAAGCAAAAAAAAAAAGACATAAATAACCTGGATGTTAAGTAACACCCTCTTGAATAACCAATGAGTTGCAGATGAAAGGAGAACTTAAAAAGTATCTACAATTAAGTGATAATACTGATACAACATACTGGAACTTATGGGATGCAATGAAAGCTATCCTATGAGAGAAATTTATAGCAGTGAATTCTCACATCAGGAAAACAGAATAAGCTCAAGTAAACAACCTAATGTTGAACCTCAAACTTCTAGAAAAAGAAGAAGAAATCAAACCTAAAGCTCATATGAGGGAGAAAATTATAAAGATAAGAGCAGAAATTAATGGAATTGAGACTAGAAAAACAACACAAAGAATTAATAACCCAAAGAGTTGGTTCTTTGAAAGATTAAGTAAGATTAATAAACCATTAAACAACCTGATCAAAAAGAGAAAAGGCTCAAATTCATGCAATTAAGAATGAAAAGGAAGCCAGGCATGGAGATGCATGCCTGCAATCCCAGCACTTGGGAAACTGAGGCAGGAAGATCATTGCAAGTTTGAGGCCAGGCAGCGCTACAAAGTGAGTTCAAGGCAAGCCTGAACTGCACAGGGAGACTCTGTCTCAAAAAGAAGAACAACAAATAGATTGAAAAGGGTGAAATCACAATAGTTCCTGCAGAAATCCAGAAGATCATCAATACCCACTTCAAGAACCTGTACTCTAATAAGATGGAAAACACAGAAATGGATATATTCCTAGATACATATGAATTGCCAAAACTAAATCAGGAAGATATAAAAATTCTAAGTAACTCAATATCAGTGAATGAAATTGAAAATGTAATTAAAAATTACCAACAAAGAAAAGCCCAGTTCCTGGTGGATTCCCTGTTGAATTCTATAAGAAATTGAGAGAAGACTTAATGCTGAAACACTTTAATGAAATTGAAAGGGAAGCAATATTTCCAAGATTATTCCTGGAAACAAGAATTACCCTGATACCAAAACCAGAGAAGGCCCCACCCAAAAATGAAAACTACAGGCCAATCTCTCTAATGAGCACAGACTCAAAAATCTTCAATAAGATATTGGCACATAGAAGCAGCACATCATCAAAATTATACACCATGACCAAGTAGCATTCATCCCACAGATAGGATAGTTCAACATACACAAATCAATAAATTAATACATCATTATCAAGAGAGCCAAAGATGTGCCAGGCTTCCACCCCGCCCAGGAACTCTGCTGGGCCCCCGGGGGCGTGCCAGGTGTTCTGCCCCGTCCCCGGAGCTCCACTCGGCCCCGGGGGCGTGCCAGGCGCTCTGCCTGGCCACCAGGAAGGCCCTGAAGACTCACCTGAGCCTATAGACATGGATGCGCTGACAGAGTCTGGCGGTTCGCTGTGTAACCTCGCCTACCCGACTGGACACTCGACGGCTGTGAGGGATTGCCAAAGGGTGCTTCTCCATTTCCTGCCGTAGTAATTTGTGTGCACCCACGTAATATACAGCATATCTAGAAGCAGCCAAGTCTCTGCCCAAAGTAAGAGCACGAGGGAGCAAATAAACCAAAAGTGCGGTTATTAGCAGCGGCAGGGTCACTGACAGGGAGGTAGAACAACGGAGGTGAAGTGGAGCAAACTGATTAATTGAAGGAGCCACCGTCTATGCAACTGAGAAACAAAGACGAAGATAACATTATGCAATACAACACCCAGCGGTCACCCCCTACTATTTTCTCTGTTATCTAATATTTCCCTTATTGTTTTTGTGTTAACAAATGCAAAGACAACACTATGTCATACAGCATCCAGTGGTGGTTCCCTATTGTCTCCTCTGTAATCCGGTATATCTTTTATTGATTTTGTTATAACAAATACGAAGATAACATTTATGTTATACAGCATCCAGCGCCAATTCCCTACCATCTTCTCTATAACTTGGTATTTTCTGTATTGTTTCTGTGTTATTCTGGGTTCTTTTGTCTTAAAAATAAAATTAAAACCATAAGGACGCTCAAAAAAAAAAAAAACAAAGACAAAAATCACATGGTCATCTCAACAGATGCTGAAAAAGCTTTTGAAAAATCCAACACCCATTTTTTGAGACAGGGTCTTGCTATGTAGTTCAGGTTAGCTTTGAGCTCACTATGTAGCCCAAGCTAGCCTTACACCTGTGGCTGTCCTCCAGCCTCAGCCTCCCAAGTCCTGGGATTACAGTCATGTGCCACTATGCCAGGCTTCAACATCCATTTATGATAAAAATCCTGAAGAAAATTGGAATAGAAGGTCTTTATGTTAATCTGATAAAGGCCATCTTGTTAAACCAACAGCCAACATCATAGTAAATGGACAAAAAGTGACAGCTTTCACTCTAAAATCAGGAACAAGACAAGGATGTCCACCATCACCACTCTTATTCAATATAGTTCTGGAAACACTAGCCAGAGCAATTAAACAAGGGAAAGAAATAAAAAGAATAAGGACAGGAAAGGAAGAAGTTAAATTATCATTATTTGTGGGTAATATGATATTCTACATTGAAGACCCCCAAAACTCCACCAAGACTTCTAGACTTAATAACCAAATTCAGTAATATAGCTGGATTCAAAGTCAATACTCAAAAATCAATAGCATTCCTGTACACCAGAAACAAACAGACTGAGAGAGAAATTAGGGAAACAACACCTTTTACAATAGGATTGGAAAGAAATGAAATACTTAGGAATCAATGTAATTGAAGTAAAAGAGCAATACATTGAAAATTATAGTACTCTGAAAAAGGAGATCAGACAGAATATCAGAAAATGGAAAGATATCCCTTGCTTATGAGTAGGAAGAAGCAAGATAGTGCATGTGGTCATACTCCAAAAATTGTTATACAGATTTAGTGCAGTCCCGATCAAAAAACCTTTGGCATACCTCGCAGAACTAGAGAAAACATTCCTAAAATTCATTTGGAATAGAAGAGACCTAGAATAGAAGAAATAATTCTAGGCAACAAAGGCAAGGTAGGGCCCATCACAATCCCTGACTTGAAATTATATTACAAAGCTACTGTGATAACAACAGCATGGTACTGACCAAATAACAGAACCAAAGATCAATGGAACCGAAGATGCAGAAACAACTCCAGACACTCTCACCCACCTTATCTCTGACAAAGAGGCCAACACATTCATTGTAGGAAAGACAGCCTTGTTAATAAATGGTGCTGGAAAAAATTGGCTTTCCACACAGCAAAGCCTAAAACTAGACCCATGTCTGTCACCATACATTAAAACAAAATAAAAATGGATCAAAGATCTAAGTATTAAAATGGAAACACTAAATCTGCCTGAAGAGAGACTACATAGAACTCTTGAAGACATAGGTGTAGGCAAAAATTTCATTAACAAAACTGATCACATGGGAAATACTGCAAAGAATCAACAATTGGGATCTTATCCTATTAAAAAGCTTTTGCACAGCCAAAGAAACCACCAGTGGAGTGAAAAGTCAATCCAGAGTGTGAAAAAATTTTACCTAGTTGTCTCTCTGACAAAGGACTAATATCTAGAATATAGAAAGAATTGGAAAAAACCAGACCCCTCCCAAGTTTAAAAACCCAATCCAAAAATAGGTATCTGCCATGAATACACAGTTCTCATATGAAGAAATACAAATGAGAAACAAATATATGAAATACTGTTCAACATTACTAGTCATTTGAGAGACACAAATTCAAACAATGCTGAGATTCCATCTCAATCCAGAAAGAATGGCTATTAGCAAGAATTTAACTACTAATAAATACTGGAGGGGCTGTGGGGAAAAAGTAACTCTTCTTACTATTGGTGGGAGTGTAGACTGATGCAAACATTGTGGAAATTAGTGTGAAGATTCCTTGAAAAAACTAGGATTAGAAGTCCCATTTGACCCAGCTAGTCCCCTTCTGGGTATCTTCTGGAAGAATTGAAAACATCTTACCACAGTGACATATGCACACCCATGCTTATACCAGCAAAGTTTGTAATAGCTAAGTCTTGGAAACAACCCAAGGTCCCATCAACTAAGGAATAGGTAAAGAAGATGTGGGTTTAAAAAAAAACAGTAGAATACTACTCAGTCATAAAGAAGGATAAGCTTGAGACATTTCTAGGTAAATGGATGCACCCTGAGACCATGCTCTTAAGTGAGGTAAACTGTACAAACACATGTAAATATCACATTGTCTCCCTGGTGTAAGAAACTGAAAGAGTAAATAAGAGCCAAAATGTGCAGTAGATACTGTGAAACAGAAAAAATGTTCCAAAGGAAAGAGGAACTAGAGTGGATGAAGGGGAAGGGAAAGATGGGAAAAGAAAAATGGTAAAAGAAGGAAAAGTGGACACAAAGTTTGTGAATGAGGAGTGGAAGAAGGGGGTTGAAGAGAGGGGAGGTGATTGGGGAAAAAAGAGGAACTGAGACATCAGACACAGGTGCAGATTCTCTATGATGAATATGATCATCATGGATATCTAACTTTTACCAATAAACTTAATAAAAACATTCTCTATTTGATAGATGAATGTCATCACATGTTCCTTTCATTCCACAACAGGGTTTCCTTTACTTCTGTGAAGATATTCGTAATTTCTGCCTTGAAGTATTTGTCTGTTACGTCCACCATGTACACTTGATCTATTTCCTGCACGGGGTCACATTTTCGTTTCTTTGCATATCTCAGAGGGTTTTTAAAATCCTGGATATTTTAGGTAATATAACATAACTACCCTAGATTCTGATTCACCCCCTTCCATTATATTTGGTCACTTGCTTGGGCCAATTATGTGGACTGTATTATCCCACAGCATGTGACTACTAATTTAACTTAGCTGCTCCTTTTGTTTGTTTGTTTGTTTGTTTGTTTTTTGGTCTTTTTGAGACAGGGTCTCGCTATGCAGTTCAGGTTGTCCTTGAGCTCACTTTGTATCCCATGCTGGTCTCCAACTTGCAACGATCCTCCTGCCTCAGCCTCCCAAGTGCTGGGATTACAGTCATGCACCACCACGCCAGGCTCAGTTGCTCCTTTTAAAGTTCTTATTTTTCCATGAAACTGGCTTCCAGGAGCCATAGCTTAGTAGTGAGCAAGAGTTGGTCAGAGGCTGTGTTTAAATGCCTCGGGTCAGTAAAGCTTCCACCATCTGCTGATGAATTTGTGTCTGACTTGAAATATTAGATGAAGTAAGATTTTACTTGCGCACCCAATATCACAATCTTGCTGTGCTTTGGTCCTTATTTGAGGTTTGCCTCTGGAGATTGCTGTTGTTTTTGACAGTGCATTGAACATGTGCTTTTGATGCTCCCCTTCAAATCAAGCTGGGACAGAGGAAAAGTGCCAGAACTCTCTCGTTTTTTCTTCCCTGGCCTTGATGGAGTGGACATGACTTGGCCAGCAGCCACCATGTCCCTCCCCCTTGCTTCCCTTTGCACCCCCCTGGCATCCTGAAAGAACCCTAGGCTAAGTGGCAACAAAGTCATCCCGGCAGGCAAGGCTGCCAGTCCTCAGCTTGGCATTCCTGTCCATTCTGCTAGAACTTCTGTTCCAGGACTATTCTCCTCCAGGGTAAAGGAGAATAGTCCTAGACTAAAATGACACAAAATTCTATTTTTTTCTTACTGAGTTTCAGTACTTTTTCTTGAAAAAGCACTTCGGAAATTCATATGTATCAATGGTCAATTTCCAGTGTCACAAAATATGTTTTTTTCAATTTTATCTTCATTTTCTGGGTGAAAGAAGATCGATCTCCTCATTAGGCCACTTGGGAAGTGTTGCATATGATCTTTCCTTTTTGAAAAAAAAATTCCCTTTATCACTGAACATGTATTTTCACAACATAACTCTGGGATATACATTATTGTTGTTTTTGCTTGATAGATAAGAAGACAGCGTATGAGCTAAAACCTTTCCCAGAGGTCACCATACTGAGTAAGAGACTGAATTTGGCCTGTTTTTTTTTTTTTTTTTCCTGATAGTGGGAACCGAACTCCCAACCTCAGGCTTACCAGGGAGGGGCTGTGCTGCTGAGCTAAATCCTCAGCCCCTTGGCTTGGGTTCTAAAGGTTCTTAATCAAGCATTGAAAGAACACCCAGTGAAGTTCAGTGCCCTGAAGGTTCTTGTGTAGAAGATAAATATGCTGCCCAGGTGGGTACCAAAGAAGAGGAAGGTGCGGAAAGTTGTGCTGAGTTTGTGCCTCTCTCAAAGCCCTGGGCCATGAACACGAGAAACAGTTGGAGAAAATGAAGAACATATTCCATTTGCTAAGATGGCCCTTGAGGACATAAATGAAGTCTCCCCAGAAACCAAATTAAGTAAGAAGTATCCTCATCAGTCTGCTCCTGATGCAGAATTTATAAAATTGAGTCTGGAAGGAAGCTCTGGCCCTTGTATCACAAACTCTGAAATGTTACAAATAAAAATGACTATATAGTTCCTGGAGAACCAAAGAGATACCTGTTAACTAAGAATATTTTCCCTACACCTCACTCGCAGGGCTGAAGCTCCGACCTAGCCCCGACAGCCTGAGAACACTGCTGTGTCTGTCCAGCGAGCTTGTACTGCAGAGGTTCTAGACCAGCAGAAGCAAGCCAGGAAGGCCCGAAGCTGCTACCCTGCAAACCACCATGTTCACAAAGCTGCACACTGAGGGAACAGCCCAGTTTTTGTCTCTCAAGCTGTGGCTCAGAGGTTTACCCAAGAGTAAAAGCAGACCCCCAGAAGAGAGTGAGACGACATTCTCCTTGCAGGACCTCGCTTTACTTGAAACAGGAGCTCTCTTTCCTTTGGTACTGGGAATCGAACCGAGGACCTTGCACTTACCAGGCAGGCACTGTGCCGCTGAGCTATAGCCCCACCTACAGCTCTTCTCAGAACATTGGAGATTTTGGCGGCCAGCATCAGGAGCAGGCAGAGTGTTATGGAAGGAGACAGGAAGAGGACTTGGTAGTGCACACCTGTAATCTTAGCCCTGAGGGATTTGTATAAAAGTGTTCTAAGTGCGTATGTTTTCATTTCTCTTTTGAAAGATATTTTTGGAACAAGTATCAAGTACCTACTTTGTGTCAGGCACTGAGCTAGGCATCCTCACTGAATGCCATCCCCACAGCACGAACATCTGCTTAGAGACTCAAACCAAGGAAAGGAGCATTGTCGCAACCGAACATACGAACATACCGGGATGAATGTGGGGGGCAGATGCAAGCGCCTCCCAGGCCAGCAGAGGCCCAAGCTCGCTGCCAGGAAGTGCTTTTATCTCTGGACAAGTCTGTACTAAATGCTTGCTTTAGAGCATCGTGGTGTTGTTTAGAGAAACTGTTCCCTCTACGTCCCCACAGACTGGAACTTGGGGGACAGTTAGATACTCCGCTATGCGATACAAGGAGCAAAACGGCCTGTCATAAAAGATATTGATATTTGAATTAGAAAAAAATCATTTATTTTTTCAGTTTATTGGGTTGCAACAGTCCACAAATGACTATCTTAAAAAAGATATAAACATTTCTGCCCCGACCATGTAAACGTTTAAGGTAGATCTGGTTCTGGATTCCTGAGTCAGAATCTGCCATTCATCCACAACCTCGAAGGGCAGGAAGCGAGAGGAGATCCCGCCCCGGAGAAGAGTGAGTGGACGGCGCGCCCGCGGTGGAAACCCGGCCCACCGCGCCCGCAGTCACGGAAGGGGCGCGGGCCAGGCGCGTCCTCGTCCGCCTGCGCCTCCGCGCACGCGGGCCCCACTCCGGCTCGGCTCTCCGCCGCGCTCCTTAGTTCTCGTCGGCGCCCAGCTCGGCGAGGCCTTGGCTGATTTCATGGAGGGCATGGATCTTCTCGTCCAGCCGGTGCAGGAAGCTCTTCAGCTGCGACTTTAGGTGGCGCTGTTGGCACCTGCTCCTGGAAAGGTCCGCTTCCAGACGCCGCACCTCGCCTTCCAAGCTGCGTTTGTCTCTCCCCGCTGCCTCCAGCTTCTCAGAGACGCACGCACACTCCGACTGGAGCTGCGCTAGGACTTCGGTTTGTTTCCGGAGGTCTCTCACCTCCGTCTCCTTTGCCCAGAGTTCTGACTCCAGCGCCTCAATTCGGCTCCGCAGCTGGGTGGCGCCCTCCCGCTCCCTGTCGGTCTCGTGGCGCTGCTCTTCCAGCGCCTGGATCTGGTGGAGCAGCCGCTCGTTCTCCTTCCGGCAGGCGCAGACCTGCTTCTTCCACTGCTCCAGGCTGGCCGCCGCGTCCTCCAGCGCCGTGCTCAGCTGGGCGTTGCTGTCCCGTAGGGTCCGCAGCTCCAGCTCCCACTTCCCCAGCTGCGCGGCGCTCGGCGTCACCGCGACCTCGGGCTTCTCCTCCGCCTTGAAGTGTATGTCGGCGCGACCTGTGGGAGGGGCCTTTCCCTCGCCCGTCCCATCCACACTGGTTGCTGGGGAGCGATGATTCGAGGTCTCCGTTTGCTCCTGGGGTTTTTCTCTGGCTAATTGGTCAGCTTCTTTGACCTCCTGGGATTTTTCTCTGGCTAGTTTGGCAGCTTCTTTGACCTCCTGGAATTTCTCTGCAAACTGCTTGAGCTGCTGGTCAGAGGAAAAACCCAGACCAAACATGGTGTTGGCTTTGCGGTCGGCCCACTGCCCGAACCTCTGCGACGTTTTGATGAAGGTCATGTTCGGTGTGATGGTGCTGTGTATGATCACCCTGTCTCTGTCCACACTGATGATCCGATAGCTGTTCCTCGTGACATCGTAGAAATAGGAAACGGCCACCTCCTGTTGGCTCAGAGGCACCCAGATCATCTTGGTTCTGGGGTCAATCTGGAAGACCTGCGCTCGGGTCGTGAAGAGGGGCGGTTCTCCCATCCCCAGGATGCGCAGGCGGCCGCTCCCACCCGGGCCCTGGCCCTCACTCTCTGCCTGCTCTGCAGCCGCTTCCCCGGCGCGACCGGTGCAGTGGAGCGCATTCGGCTCAGCCCGGACGCTCTTTGTGCACAGCGGACTGGGCTGGGCCTCCCGGCGGCCGCCAGGTAGGGATGGGGGTGGGATGTCTTCCTCTCTCTCCTCCCCAAGCCCCTCCCTCCCTCCCCCTCCTTCCTTGCCCGCCTGCTCTCTGCCCCTTGCCCATACTCTTAATTTCTCTTGTGAAAACACCACGGAATTGTGCAGCTGGACCGTATGGTAAATGCATGTTGTTGTTAAACTGTTTCCAAAAGTGATTTCAACATCTTACATCCGAAAGATAATG
>PVLD010013103.1:27148-57490 GCA_004027595.1 Dinomys branickii | reverse complement strand
TATTCCCCTTCTGGGTATTTTCCCAGAAGATCTGAAAACATCATATCACTCTGATATATGTGCACCCATGTTTATAGCAGCACAATTTGTAATAGCTAAAATGTGGAAGCAACCCAAGTGTCCATCCACAGAAGACTGGATTAAAAAATTGTGGCATTTCTATATAATGGAATATTATTCAGCTATAAAGAAGGACAGTTTTGGGGACTTTGTAGGCAAGTGGTCAAAACTGGAGTCCATACTCATAAGTGAAATAAATCAGCGGTACATGTGCAGGCAACGTATTGTATCACTGGTGTAAGAACCTGAGGGTGGGAATATAAACTAAGAGACATGAAGGAAATCTGTTCAAAAACAAAGAACAGATGGGACGAGGCAAAGGAGAAAAGAAAGAGACAAAAATGTATGTATGTATATATGAATATACATATATACAGGAGGGTTAACGTGGTTCTACTATTGTATTATATCACTTAATGCTAAGGAATAATTGATGACGGGTTATTTGATCAATCTTGTATGTCTGTATGTGTTATCCTGAACACACACTTCGAAGATATCAATATGCAAAGCAGCAACTATTGGTGGTTTTTTTTGTTTGTCTTTGGTTTTTTGTTTTCTGTGTTTTTCTGTTGTTGAGAGGATTAATTGTCTGACCAATTTTGCATGTCTGTATCTGGGTTCATATATATACACTTTGAAGATATCAATAGGTAAAGCAACAACCACTGTTGAGTCCATGTCACCTTGCCTGTAGATCAGTTTTGATTGTACTATTTTTTATGCTACTTTGTGTCTGTTTGTTAATATGTTTTTGTGCTTTTATTTAAAAAAAAAAAAGACACATACTGGCAGAATGGATCAAGAAGCAAGATCCAACAATATGCTACATACAAGAAATACATTTATTTCAAAAAGAAATTCATAGACTGAAAGTCAAAGGATGGAAAACAATACTCCATGCAACAGGAACCCAGAAAACAGCAGCGGTGCTCTTCCATTTGCAGACAAAGTGAACTTCAAGCCAATAGTGATTATGAGAGACAAAGCACATCACTATAACTTTGTCAAAGGAACAATCAAGAGGAAGAGAGAACAATCATAAATATATATGCAACAAATACAAGTGCACTCAACCATATAAAACAAATATTAGTGGGCATGAAAAATCAAATAAGCACAAATACAATTATATTGGGTGATCTCAATACCCCACTGCCACAAAAAGATCAACTAGATAAGAAAATCAAAATGAAATATTAGAACTGAATCAAACTTCTGAATGAATGGACTTAGTAGATGTCTACAGAGCATTCCACTCCACAACAGCAGAATAAATATTCCTGTCAGCTGCATATGTGACATTCTCCAAAACAGACCACATATTATCTCATAGAACATGCATAAGTAAATGCAAAGTAATTGAAATTATCCCTTGCATATTATCAGACTATAGTGCAGTGAAATTGGAAATCAATGGTGAAAGAAACCACAAGAACTTCATAAACACATGCAAATTAAATAGCACCCACCTAAACAACCAATGGGTCACAGACAAAATTAAACAAGAAATTAGATAGTTTCTACAATTACATGATAAGGACAATACACTATACCAGAACTTACGGGACACAGGGGAAGCAAACCTAAGAAGGATATTTATAGCAGTAAATACGCATATCAGGAAAACACAGCAAGCACAAATAAAGAAGTTAATGGTGAATCTCAAACTTCTAGAAAAAGAAGAGCAAGCTAAGCCAAAAGCTCATACAAGGGAGAAAATTGTAAGGAACAGAGCAGAAATTAATACATTGGAGACTAAAAAAAAAATTCAATGAATCAGACAGTTGTTTTTTTAAAGATTAAATAAAATCAACAAACCCTTATCCAATAAAAAAAAAGCAAAGAAAAGACTCAAATCCATGCAACTAAGAATGACAAGGATGAAATCACAAAGGACCCTGCAAAAATCCAGAAGATCACCTACACCTACTTTGAAAACTTATATTCTAATAAGATGACAAATGCAGAAGAAATGGACAGGTTTCTAGATACATATGAATTACCAAAGCTGAAGAAGACATACAAACTCTAAATAAACCAGTACCAATCAATGAAATCAAAGATGTAATTAAATTCTTACCAACAAAGAAAAGCCCAGGCCCTGACAGATTCACTGTTGAATTCCACAAGAAATTTACAGAAGACCTAACACCACTGTTTCTCAAACTCTTTAATAAAATTGAAAAAGCAATATTCCAAAATTCATTCCTGGAAGCAAGCATTACTTTGATATCCAAACTGGAAAAAGACCCAACTAAGAAAGAGAATTAGAGGCCAATCTCCTTAATGAGCATAGATGCAAAAATCCTCAGTTAAGATACTGGCAAACAGAATGCAGCAAATCATCAAGAAGATTAGACACCATGTCCAAGTGGGCTTCATCCCAGGGATGCAGGGATGGTTCAACATATGTAAATCAATAAATGTAATACACCATATTAACAGAGCCAAGGACAAAACTCATATGATCATCTCAATAGATGCAGAAATATCTTGTGACAAAGTCCGGCACCCATTAATGATAAAGGTCCTACAGAAAATTGGAATACATGGTCTTTCTCTCAATCTGATAAAAACTCTTTGTGACAAACCAACAGCCAACGTCATACTAAATGGACAAAAACTGAAAGCTTTCCCTCTAACATCAGGAACAAGACAAAGATGTCCACTGTCTTCATTCTCATTCAACATAGTCCTGGAAACTCTGGCCAGAGAAATTAGACAACAGAAAGGAATAATGACAGGAAAGGAAGAAGTTAAATTATGATTACTTGCAAATGATATGATCCTCTACATAGAAGACCCCAGGCTCCACTAAAAAACTTGCTAACTTTCATAAGCAAATTCTGTAGTGTAACTGGATAGAAAGTCAACACTCAAACATCAACAGCATTCCTATATACAAACAACAAACTCACTGGAAGAGAAATTGGGAAATACCTTTCACAATAGCATCCAAAAAAATGAAATACCTAGGAATCAATGTAACAAAGGATGTAAAAAACCTTTACATTGAAAACTACAGTACTCTGAAAAAGGAGATTAAAGAGGATACCATAAAATGGAAAGATATCCCTTACTCTTGGGTAGGAAGAACCAATAGAGTGAAAATGGCCATATTTCCAAAACCATTATACAGATTTAATGCAATTTCAGTAAAAATTCCAATAGTATATCTCACAAAATTAGAGAAAATAATCCTAAAATTCATTTGGAACCACAACCAACTTAGAATAGCAAAGGCAATTCTGGGCAACAAAGGCAAGGCAGGGGCATCACAATCCCTGACTTGAAATCATACTACAAAGCTACAGTGATAAAAACAGGTACTGACAAACAAACAAAAAAAAAAACAGACCTGAAGATCAATAGAACAGATTAGAAGATGCAGAAACAACTCCAGACATACTTAGCCACCTAATTTTTGACAAAGGTGCCAAACGTACTCACTGGAAGAAAGAAAGCCTCTTTAATAAATGGCGCTGGAAAAACTGGCATTGCATGTGCCCAAGATTAAAAAATTGGATCATGCATCTTTCACCTTGCACTAAACTAAATTCAAAATGGATCAAAGATCTAAACATTAAAACAGAAATATTAAATCTGCTGGAAGATAGAACAGGTAAAACACTGATGTAGGCAAAGACTTTATGAATAAAACTCCAATCCACAGGAACTATCACAAAGAATCAACAGCTGAGATCTCATCTTATTAAAAAGCTTTTTCACAGGGATAGAAATCATCAACAGAGTGAAGAGACAACCCACAATGTGGGAAAAAATGTTTGCCAGCTCTTCCTCACACAAAGGATTACTATTAAGAACATATAAAGAACTCAAAATAAATCAGATCTCCTAAATTTAAAGACTCAATCCAAAAATGGGCATCTGAGGTGAATACATACTTCTCAGAGGAAGAAATACAAACAGAAAATATATGAAAAAACGTTCACTGTCACTGGTTGTTTGAGAGTTGCAAATTAATACAGCACTGACATTCCATCTCACCCAGAAAAAATAGCTATCATCAAGAAATCAATCAATAAGAAATTCTGATGGGGCTGTTGGGAAAAAGGGAACGCCTCTCCACTGTTGGTGGGAGCATAGACTGGTGCATCCACTGTGGAAATCTGTGTGTAGACTCCTCAAAAAACTAGGATTGGAGGTCTTATTTAATCCAGTTCTTCCCTTTCTGGGTATCCTCCCAGAATTAAAAATATCACATCACAATGATATATATGTGCACCCATGTTTATAGCAGCACAATTTGTAGTAGGTAGATCTTGAAAACAACTCAAATGCCCATCAACTGAGGAATGGATAAAAAAGATGTGGTTTTTTAATACAATGCAGTATACCTCAGCCATAAAGAAGGACAAATTTGAGTCTTTTATAGGTAAATGGATGCAACTAGAGACCATACTCATGAGTGAAATGAACCAGACGCACATGTGTAAACATTGCGAGAAGCTGAAAGAGTAAATAAAATTTTTAAAAATGTACAATAAATATTGTAAAACAGGAAGAAACTTCAAAAGGAAAGGGAAACTGGGATGGAAGAATTGATAAAAGAAAGAAGGGAAAATCAAAAAGAAAAAATAACATGTATATAAAAGATATAATACTTATATTAATTTCTCTTAATTCATTGAAAAGAGAGGTTTGTGCTAAATTGTTTGTACAATTAAATGCCATTATTTTGTACTCCAAGTAACTATTTTAAAGATAACAATATGCAATGTATTAACCATTGTTATCCTATTATCTTGTTTTGAAATTCTTTTCTCTTTAAAATTAAAATAAAAAGTACACATACTTGGAACATTTCATCAGCAGGCAACCTCTCTGCTTTCATCTGGTTTTGCCAAACTACATTTTTCCCCTTTAAAATTTCATCTGAAACCCATTTGACCACCAAATCTTTCACCTACTCATCACTGGTACATACAAGATCTGGCGACAGCTGTGGACTGGACCCAAGGCAGAACACGGTGGGTGAGGGGCTGGAACCCAGAGCGGTAAACTTGACTCAACATGGTGCGACGTGGTTACTAATCCAATACCTGCAGAATGTGTTTTTAAAAGTAAATGGACAATTTTTTTTTTATTTTCCCCCTCTTCCCCAGCCTCTGAGTAAAAATTTGACCCTCTTGATCCATGTTGCCATGTTAAATTACTGTGAGCATATCCTGTGGAAGATGAGCACATAGGGAGAAATCTTAGCCTTGAGGACACGGTGGTTTTGGGCATTTTCCTACTCTGGGTTAAACTAGTGGCAAACATGTCCAACCTGTCACCCACTGATTTTCTGCTCTGGTGAAGAAGAACCATCTTGTACTACATGTAAAATATATAATAATATAGTGAATGTATAGGTCATAAAACTTCCTTTAAAAGTTTTATTATAACATAAAAAAGAGGACAGAAACAGAACAACAAACAGTGGGCCACAGGTTGGATATACCTGCTTTAGACAAAGAATTGTTCTTAAAAAAAAAATAGGGGGCTTCTTTCAGTACGTACATGAAAAAGCCACTCATTACTGTAGCTTTTATGATGCTACAAGGACACTGGTGTTTTCATGAGATAAGAAAAATACTGTACTTTCTTTGGTTGTGTGACTAACTTATGCTGTATTGACTAATGGATATCTTCCAATTCTCTTCTCAAATGTTCCTCAAAAACCTAGTTAGTATTTAGTCCCATAGTGAAGAAAAGCAAGAAGGAAGGGCATGTATTGCTCTACCATTTATACTGCACCAAGGTGCAGAAATGGTAGAAAGAAGAGATGGGCAAGATGTAACTGCTATAAAATACACGGGATCAGGCAGGCAACTCAGTATGTTAAGGACACAGGCGCTGATTTCCATTTTCTGCATGACACTGAAATATGCAAGCTCACGATCTGTTTGTCATGTTTATAAATTCCTTCAATAATGGTTGATAAATAATTACTTAAAACACCTATAGAGAAGTCAGACAGTAAAATAATCTAAATTAAATTGTGGTTCTACCTCCTTTATGAAACTTTTCTTCACAACTCAAACCTTCCAGGTTGGATGTAAGCTTTAGGTAGCTTTTACCTGGTTCACGTGTTACTGCTGCTATTCCCAACTGGCTTATAAACTTCTCACTTTGGTTTGAGCTGTACTTACTGTGCACCTTTTGGAGTGCTGCATAATAATTCTAAGCCTCCATTTCCTCATGTGCAAATCAGGGACAATAACAGAAAAGACCTCATGAAATTATTGTGAGAATTAAATAACACGGAAAGTGCTTGGGCATAACAGATGCTCAGTAAATGTTATTTTCCTGCTTCTGTTTTTTCAGAAACTAAAATGGCTTATAATCTACTTTTCCTCTTCCAGTACCTGTCACGAGCATGAAGTAAAAAAGTTACTGATGGGTCTGATCACACACATTTATAGACTGTTTACCTCCCCTTTATCTAGGGTAATTGAAAGCTCTATGTGTTTAAGGTCCACTGAGTTACCCTGGAAGACCTGACTCTGGGCTTCTCCCCAGGACCAGCTTTTCTAGAGTGGAGAAAAGTCCACTGGAGGTTAGGTCCAATCTCTCTCTCCAACAGATGGTTCACCCTGCCAGTTTATTACGCCCTCCAAAAGCAGACAGATAACCCTAAGGAGCAAAGGGTGAATAGGAGAGTGAGTGAGTGTGTGTGTGTATGCATATGTATGTCGATCTAGACTTTCCACATGTCAACAGATGGAAAAAGTTTCTGGTTTTGAGTCAGGCCTTCACTCTAGTACCTCCACATGTTGTGAACAGAAAGCCCTTATCACGGATTTAGGAACAGAACTGAACTCCGGCCCCAAGAAGCATCACCCAGACACACATGGCTCACCACTCACACACAAAAGACAAAGGCTACATGATAACACTCACCACCTTAGAGGGCAGGGGACGACGCTGGGGGAGGGTGGGGTGGGGACCCTGTTGTGCCAGGAAGGTTCACACACCGTACAGCACACAGCACTTGGCGGTGGTCAGTGAACTTTTCGGCTGCGCAGAGGTTCACCAAGCGCCCAGCTGGGCCAACGGGAACTGCAGACACAGGCCCCCGAGAGTCCTCCTGTGGCCCGGCCCGTTACAAACCTGGGTACTGGTACCGCCCTGCCACCACCGCAGGTGTAGTGGGGGCTGGTTCCGGACTCAGCGCGGAGCTCGCAGTTTTCAAACATCCACCTGCCCGGTTTTCTACGCCAAGGGCGGACGGGGGCCTGAAGGCATCGGGACAGCCTGGCTGTCTGCGCCCTGGCATATGGCACGACGCCCAGGCCCTGCGGTGCGCCCCGGGCGGCCCACTGCCGCCAACATCCCCAGGCCCGCGCCCACCCCCATCCGCCGGGCACGGTCCGGGCGCCAGCACCTGCTCGGGACGCGCGCCCACAGCCCTTGGGTGCCCGAGCCCGGGCTCACACAGCCTCCCGCCCGGCCCGGCGCGCACCTCCGCGCGGCGTACCTGCGTCCCGCGCTCAGCCACCACCCTCCCGGCCGCGCTCCACGCCGGGCTGATGCAGGCGCCGGCCGGGCCTCCCTTTTCTTCCGTCTACGTACCCCACGAGAACGTCACGTCAGCGGCGTTGGCGTAAACCCAAGCCGCCGGGGCCTACGCTGTTGACGTGGGGCGACCAGTAGGCCCGGGGCTGCGCCGCGCTGCGCTGCGGGCGTAGGCGCCTTCCGAGAATCCCGCCCGCGCTCCACGTGGCGGGTCTCGCCCCAAACCCGGGCCAGCTGGGGGGACTGGGCGCGGCGCTGTGGGTTGCCCTAGTCCCCGAGCGTCCCTGAGTGTCCTGGAGCCGCCTGGCGAGCCTTTCAGGGGTAGGAGAGCTGCTGGTGGATTTCTAAAGGTGTTTGTCGGTGTTAACCATTTATATGGTAGGCTCACCTTTGAAATAGGTGGCATCAATTTACATACTCGACCTGCAAACCTTGGCTGTTTAAATGGGAAAATCTGGGCACTTCCATCAAATGATTTGCTACTGAGCCATCTGGAAGTTCACCCCAACGATCTCAGTGCAACTGTTTCAGCAAAGGGAGCGGTTAGAAAATTGCATTTTGAAATAGTGTATTTACTCGCTGGAATTATTCCAAATGTGAATGTAGCTCTATTGTTAAAATGATAGTACGAATTTTCTCACTTGGCTCCTTGCAGTATTTTTCTCGGAGGGCACGTTCTTGAATAGTTTAAAATGAGAGCAATACTTGATTGTGAAGTAGAAAAAAATATATAAATAGGAGACATGGAAAGCTTTTTAAAAAGAAATTTAAATTGTAAATTTTTAAAATTGTACTTTTTAAAAGCGCACCTCAGGACACGAGTTAGCTAAGGGTATCTGTGCTGTATCTAACAGCTTTACTCCATAGGCTTGTTTCTTCGATTCCCGTCACAGCAAATCCCTTAACAACCCCATAAATTAGCCTAGCTGGTCAGGTAAAGGGCAGCAACTGGCCTCAAAACGAAGAAACCAAAGAGACCCTGTCTCAAAATGAAAAATAGAAAGGAGTGCCATATGGTGGGAGGAGGATCACAAATTCAAGCTCAGTCTAAACAACTTAGTGACTTAGTGAGACCCTGTTACCACCACAAAGGATGAGGAGAGAGAGGGAGGGAGGGAGGGACAGAGAGAGAGAAGGAAGGGAAACAAGAGATTCAAAGGGTTCAAAGAACGTTTTTAGACAAAACATCTTAGATTATCCATCTTGAAGGATATCTCCAAGAAGGCATGTGTATCCCCAACCCTGGAACACCTGGCACGGCTTGTTCTCCTCGGGCCCTCACACCTCTGAGTGTCTACTGCTTTTGGCCTAATAAACCTAAGCCTCTCACTACTGAGTCCTGAAATTTCTTTTCTGTGAGAAGAGCCAAGAACCCACTTGGCCGGCCAATTGAGGTCTCTTCTTTGGGGGAAATCCTTGGACCCTTTCCAGTGACAACTGGAGACAGGAACACAGGTGCCATGTGCTTTTGAAGTACTGGTAACACTGCTGAGCCTGCTCACTTTCTGCAATTTCTTCTTTTTTAAAGTATAATTGAACATTAGTTACTATTACAGTCTCAGATCCTTCCCTTACATTTCATGTGTTTGAAACTTGATCCTTAGCGTGTCACCAAACAAGTAGTTTTCTGAAAGAGAAGATTGGGACCTCAAATTATCCTATCTGCTGGATAGTTGCAGGTTTGACTCTTTCAGCCATCACAGAAGAGTCTCGGGTCATCAGTGAGAGATAAGAGGGTTTATTAGTCAGAAAGAAGTACTGTAGATAGTGAGAGGGGTGTGCATGTGCTCATAGGATAAGGTGCATAGGATCTGGGACCAAGGTCTTTATGTGGTCTTGGGAGTGATATCTAGGATGTGTATTCTTAGTGTCTGTCAGGTTGCCCATTTGGTGGCCTAAATTAAAATGCAAACCACTTGCATATGTTTGAAGTTCCGAGATTATGTTGCTCACTTCACAGTGTTGCTTCCTTGAGGCTGGAAGTGTGTGGGAGGAAAAGTGCAGGCTCAATTTATTGGTGAAAATCATGGGGCCAACATATAGGCTTGGGAATTTTTTGGAGTGAGTTTTTTATAAGGGCAACAGGCATTGCAACCTTGAACAACTGACTGTCTTCAAGTTGTAGTCTTTCTTAAAATAACAATTTTAAAACTAATTTTTATCCCCTTTCTACCTATGTTTGTTCTATCACAAATGCAGCAGCACATGGAGGTTAGACCTAATGGGAAGTTTTAGGTCTGGAAAGGTCTGAAATCACGAATGGATTAATGGCATTATAAAAAGGATTTGCTGCAGTGGGTTCACCTTCTTCTACCCTTCATCCATGATAGTATTATAGACAGCTAAGTCAGTTAGAAATATTATAGGGAGTCAGACAGGGCTAGGTCCTCAAGGGAGTCAGTGCAGAAGATGAGAACACATCACAACTGTGGCTGCAGGTGCAGCTGTTAAAGGCCAGGCCTCAAGAGAAAGATGTAATGACCAGGCCTACCTGCCTCCCTGAGGAATAAGGAATAAATGGAAGATTATGTTATAGTTGGTATCACCTGTTCCAATAAAGTCTCGATAGACATCAGTCACCCCAGTGTGTGACCAAGACCTCCAGATAGATCCCTTTCTAAAAGGTCTGTTCTTCCCTTGTACACTTGCTGTGTGATCTACTTCCCCATTGAATCAGTATTACCTAAATGGTTATACTTGTAATCTTATTGGTTGATCATAGTTTCGACCCACATTGTACCTACCTTGTGATTTTGCTCTATAAAACTTCCTTTGAGAAGCAGGCTTATTGGCAGCCCGCTTTCAGTCCCTTCCTGTTTCTCAGGAACTATCTCTCTCAATAAATATTTCCTACTCTTAACCTCCATTGTTCCTTAAAATAAATTCTTTGATTTTGGGGAACACAAACTTGGCATATCTGAAATCTGGCAGGTTGGAAGTTGTATTGTCTCCTATATCTCTAGAACCCCCTGGCTTATTCTGCATTCTGCCATGTGAGGGCCCAGATAAGATGCCAGGTCCTTGATCTTGAAATTCCTAGCATTGAAAACTGGGAGAAATTAATTTCTGCTTTGTATAAAGTATCTAGTCTTTGGTATTCTGTTATAGATGCACCAAATGGGCCAGCAACTGCTTTAGTGCAGTCATTCTCTAAGTGTGGAGCAAAAGGAGAGTTTCTACATTAGTTGAACTTCTCACTGGATGGGGCAGGTGGTCCCCCCGAGACAGGAATTTCAGCTATGTTACAAAAAAAATTATAGGACAAGTCAGTGAGAGGCATTAAAGGGTTTATTAGGAGCCATTTATGGTGGCTCACACCCGTAATTCTACCACTCCAGCAGGCTAAAGCAGATTCAAGCCAAGTATGGGGAACATAATCACTTACCAAGACCCTATCTCAAGATAAAATTTCAAAAACAAAGGTAGCAATGGAGCTCAGTGTCAGGTTCTTGACTTCAATCCCCAGTACCCAAAACAAAACAAAAAACCACTCATAAAGTGAGCTGATTATGCTCTGGAGCTGGGAGGTGTTATGGGGTCTTCAAGATGGGTGATATAGGATGTGTGTTCCTATTGTTTGATCACCCCTTTGGTGAGCTGAGTTAGAATGTAAATCATTTCTATGTGTTTGAAGTTTGGAGACAGGCTCCTTAATGGTGGGGCTCTGTACAAGGAAAAGCACAGGCCCAATTTATAGGCTTACTGTATTATTAAGACCCTTAGGAGGTTTGTTTTGTTTTGTTTTTTTGAATAAGTTCTCTGGAAGCAAAAAAGGCATTGTAACTTTGTGTGACTTTATGTTCCGGAGTTGCAGTTTTTTAAAAAAGTACTACGTGTGTATGTAGCTATGTGTGTATCTATTTGTGGTACTGAGACTGAATCCAGGTCTTTGCATGGAGCAACATTCTCCTCCCTTTCTACATTTTTTCTTTTGAAACAAGGTCTCACCAAGTTCCCTAGAAGGGACTGGAACTTTTGTTCTTCCTGTCTTGACCACCCACACTGCTGAGATTTCAGGTATGTACCACCACATCCAGCTAAAGGTACAATTTTAAAGTGATACCTTTCCTTGTGTCTTTTTTATGTCTTCATTTTTTTTCTATCAGACCTCAAGTTCCCTGTTCTTATGGGAGAGACAGATATATAAACAAATCATTACAATGGAATGTGATAATCATTAGAGAAGGAGTTCCCGAGATTCAAAGATAGCTTTAAAAAGTTGTCATTTAAACTTTCTTCAGAGATAAGTAAAGAATTCACCTAAAAGAGGAGAGCAGGCTCATATGAGGAAGAGGGATGGGACCACACAGGGCTACCCTTTAGAAAGGTGGCAGACAGGATGTGACAAAAGAGATGTCTGCAGTTCCCTTTGCAAATGGTGAACGTGTGTGTGTACGTGTGTGCGCACACACTATGCTAAAGATTTTTGAATTTCATGAACCTCAAAGACAGAGAATCAAATTTTTTGAAGAACTAGAATGATATCAGATTTTTGTGGTTAATAAAAAGAAGCTGGGAGGTTGGTTAGACTATTGCAAAGGCTCAGGTAACAAATGATGGTTGGATGGATGCAGAGGCACAGGCGTGACTCCAGAGGCTGAGGGAGAGGATGACAAGTTCTTCCCAGGCAGCTTGGTGAGACCGTGTTGGGGACTGAGCTGTGTAAGAGTTGGCTGGGGGCCAGGATGCTGACCACAGTGCTCCCCGGGCAAGATAATATCTGCTGAGGACAACAGAAAGAAATCGTTTCTTGTTAACTTGTACAGGTATCTGGGTGTAGAGAAGGGATTGTTTCCCTTTAAATCTTTACTTCATTTGAAGTTTCACCTGTTATTTTTCAAAATCTCATTCAACCATGTCACAAACGATGCATGATCCCATCCTCCTGTGCTGCTTGCTGGCTAATAAAAAATGAGTTGATAGTGGAAGTTGGTGAGCTTGTTCACCAGAAGCAAGTCTCCTTATGGTCTTCCCTGTACTTTGAAATTTTGTCTCTATCTTTCTTTCAATCTCATCAACACCCCGACAGAGTCTGACCAGCCCCTAGCAAGTGGTGCCTGAAAAGGGACCTCTGTGATCTGACAGCAAATGCCCACCTGAGTGGAAAAGAAATTAAAAGGTGGCATCAAAGAACTCTGTGGGTGGCCAAGAATAGCTGGTTTGGAGATAGTTAAGGTAAATCACTGTGTCATAGAAAGTTTTTCTTACAGCCAGCATAATGGGGCAAAATTTGGCAGTAGAACAAAGATGTGCAGGTGTTGCATATGTTGTTGAAATAGGGCTTAGGTTAGTACCCACTCTCCTTCTAAAATACTATAAGAAATTGCAAGCATAACCCAAAGTATAGAGTGGGGAAAAATTTAAGAAGAGCCTAGGAAGGCTATACTTTCAGGGATCATTTCTACAGTATGTTACTAAGAAGGGCCTAGGACAGGGGAAAACAGATTGCCCGGGACACCTGTTCAGCATGGAGGTTGGTGAAATTCACAGTGAAACCTTTGTTTGCTGCAGTGATTGCCACTGCTCCTCCTCATGAGGGAAAAGGGAAAGACCAGGAAGAAAGCTGAGACTCTTTCTTGGCCCACACCTCCAGAACTTTCAGAGGCTGACATAGAGCTCCCAAGATGGTGGTGTGGTCGCTGTCAGGGGTGGTGGTGACAGAGGGGGCAGTGGACACAGCAGATCTGGGAATGAGACAGCCATGTGGGCCAGTGGCAGAGCCATGTAATGGAGAAGCAGCTTCCTCCCTTTACTTTCCTTGGCTGCCCTGGGGATGTGGTGAGACAGGGTCTCACTATGCAGTTCAAGCTGGCCTTGAGCTCACTTTGTAGTCCAGGTTGGTTTGGAACCTGCAATGATCCTCCTGTCTCAGCCTCCTAAGTGCTGGGATTACAGGCGTGCGCCACCATGCCTGGCTGGGGTTATATCTTAAGTGTTATCTCTGTTTTTTAGTTTAATTCCTGGGTGGGTGCTTGTAAATTGTCTGTGGTAAATTGCTTTATTACTAATATTTAGAACATTTAGGAAATGATTCTTTGAGGTGTCTTCAGGTGTAGATGGTTTTTGACTTTTGAGTCTGTTGAAAGATTCTGCACTTCCAGTTTGCTGGAGATGAAAAGTTGCCTTCTGCTTGGCCCATCCCCTGTTATTTTGCCACTGGCCCACAGTATTTTCTATGACCTTTAGGCAATCTCAGTCTTGGTATAATATGAAGAACAGTTCATTAGAACAGTTATGTCACTTTGGCTAATGTGGTAGAATCAGCAATAACAATAGCATCAAACCCAGCCTAGAAAATGACAAACTGAGGTAAATATTGACACCTTTAACTGCATTAACTAGAATTATTGTTATGTAACAAAATCTAAAACCATGCATAAAAGTATACTCAGTAAATAAGTCTCCAATATGCCAACTTTACTCTCAGGGGAGAAAATTTAAAAGGGTTTAGAACCAAAAGATAGAGGAGGGGCTGGGGATATAGCTCAGTGGAATAAGCGCTTGCCTAGCAAGCGCAGGGTCCTGAGTTCGATCCCCAGTACCGCAAAAAAAAAAAAAAAAAGATAGAGGAATAGAAGAGGAAAATATTAGAAGCAAGGCTGGAGACGGGGGGATCATGCAAACTTGGGGAAACTTGTGAAGACAGGAAGGAAAGAGAATGAAGAAATAAAAGGCAGAACAGAACAACAATCACAAAGAAGCTAGAAACCACATTCACATATATGAAAGCAGGATCAAACAATGGAGCAAAAAAACATGAGCTAGAGAGGAGAAAAAAAGTCCATTTCCAGATTTGTCTGTCCTGTCTCTGGCAGACAACACGTGGAGTCGGAGTCCAGATTTATGTTTATTTATTATAGCAAGCCAGCAGCAGCTTTATGGCAGGGTAGTGGATAATCTTAGTGAAGCTGCACCATTATTTCCTTGAAGTTCAGGCTGGTTTCTGGCCATGAAGATGGGACCAGACCCACTCACCCTACAGCCGTCAGTGCATCTTCTGTGGGATTGTTCAGCTGGGATCTGCTAGATGGGCCCAGCAGTTGTTCTTGAGTTTGGAGGTTAGCTGGCCCCTCTCCATGATGGCTCCCAGCCAGTTGCCCTCTCCTGCAGGATGTCTGAGCCCACAGCACTCACCACTAGCCAGTGCAGTCCTCCACATCCACTGTTCCCTTCCAGCGTCCATGGAGGCCTTTGTTTTGCCAGCAGTCACCATGTGTCCACAGGTTTGAACTGCTCCTGCCACAGAGTTCTGACTCAGAGAGGAGGCTCTGCTCACTACCTTCTTCTCTGCTGAAGTTTCTCTCTTCACTCTCTTGGTGGGTTTCAATTCTCGCTTCAGATTCTTTGTGGGTCCAGGGGACCCACTTCTCTCCTTCTTGTCTTCCTTGCATTACTATACCTGGATGGCAACTCTCAGAGACGCCCTTTCTCTGCTGCTTACCACTCCACCATCTTCCTAGAAGTCCTCTTCCCTTTTTGAATTTTTAAAACATTTGTCTATAATTTAGGTTGGCTTATAGATGTCATTAGAATTAAGGACATGCTTCCACCGAGGTTGCGAGCTGATGAAAATGATATAGTGTTTTTACAAATGCAATGCATATTGTTGTCTGTGCACAATAATTCAAGTCTTTAATTATTAGAAAATGGTGTTATGTTCTTGTTCTCCTAAGTTATCAAAAATTTGTTAAAATAATTAAATGAGGATCCCTTGGGCTTAGTGGAGTTGCTGGACAGGACTCTTTGGTGAGTAAAGGAGCATCTGTCTGTAAATACTTAATTCCAGTTTTTGTTCACTAATGGGATCCCTCTAGTTTCCATAGCCTTATGGGAGACATATCCCAATAAATGTTGCTAAACACATTGTGATATATTTACATTGGTCATCATTGAAAGGCTAAATTTTCTGTGGTTAAAACAATAAGGTATCAGTAAAGAATGCTCCTGGTAGAAAACTAAATTAAGAGACAAATATTTACATGTAGCTATAACATTCCTTAGTGATAATCTCATGGTGTACTAAATGTATTCATGCCTTTTGGGTGTACAGTTCTTCTAAGATGTAAAACTGGGATTATTTATGGTGATAACCTTTTTCTAGACTCAGATATCTGCCTTTCTCTTTTGCTCCAGCTACTTGTGATAAGAGGTATATGTCAAACCAATATGAGATCACTAGTCAAATAATAGTTTTTTAAAAATACATATGTGATGCATATGTTAACCATGCTTGTCAGGCTGAAATATTATGTGTGGCTTTTGATCTCAAGTTTTCTATGTAAACTATACAACTGTTGTCTGTCAGCAGCCTACAGGGATTCAACTACTAAAACAATCATGGTTGCTAAAAAATAGTAGTCCTCTGTCTATATTTCAAAGTTCTTGATATTCACCAACTATTATAATATCAAATATATTATAATGATTGCACTCACTTCTTCCACTAAAATACTAATGTTACTGATCTTCTATTCTGGGTGTTTAACAACCAAAGTTTAGAGACTGGAACTAGAAAGGTAACTGGGCTAGGACAATAGGCAGTATTTTGGTCCTAGCCCTCGAAGTCAATGACCCAGGACATGAGGGAACCTTTGCTATGAGATCTTACAATTTCATTAAGTTACCCAACCTCCTGAGCAAGGAGATTGCTGGACCCTACAGGATGGGAATCAACAAATGTGTAGTATGCCAAAGGAAGATCACCAACACAGGAAAAGTCTCTCATGCTTTTACAAAAATCAACATGGTCAAACAAGGCCATGACCCATCCTGACAGCTGATACTCACAAAGGAGCTGAGAGGCTGTATATATGGTTCCAAAAGTAATGACTAAAGACACTTAACTGCTTTTAGTAGATAGCAAGAGGTTAATTTTAATTAACACAGGTCTTACTTTAACTTGGCCTTAAACAAGCAGCAGAAAAGTATAACCAAAAGATATATAAAAACAATACCATACTAAGAAGGTAGACATAAAAAGGGGCTTCAGGGGCGGGGCTATAGCTCAGAGACACAAGTGCCTGCCTGGCAAGCATAAGGTTCTGAGTTCAATTCCTAGTACCAATAAATAAATAAATAAATAAATAAATAAATAAATAAAAGAGTTCCAATTACTGTTTCCTTCTGGCAGTTTTTAGCCACACTGGTAGTTGAGCACTGTTATGGCTCATTAAAAAAAACTATAATAAAATCTATAAAAACAACAAAAATCTTTAAATTCTTTAGACAATTTCTATTCCAGTCCCTTAAAAACATTTTCTAGACTTGGTTCTTTCCCTTACCTTTCTGTTCTAGTGCTCATGCTTTGATTATACATGCTCTACTTTCTAAAAAATGTATTTACTCTTGCTTAGAGGCTGCAAAACTCCAAGTGATCATGCAGCTAGAATCAACAACAAATGTGCTAGATTCCTTTTGTCCCGACGTCCACCAGCCCAGTAGACGGAACTTGTAAGGAGAGTTCACCACTGTAGGTGCCATCACGGAACATGTGGCCAAGGAGAAAGATTGGCCCATTTTGGATTCTATACTAGATTGATTAAATTAATACGTTTGTGTCTTTTATTTCTGCTCCTAGTCTGCGACAGGGGGTGCCAAACCCGACAGTGTCTAGATGATATCCAAATTTAAGTCATGCTGTTTCAACTTCTGCAATTACAAAAACAAGAAGGGGCAACTGTCAGAGACGGGGCTGTGTAAAGAGTTGGTTGGGGGCCAGGATGCTGACCACAGTGCTCCCCGGGCAAGATAATATCTGCTGAGGACAACAGAAAGCAAGCTAGTTCCCCATTAACTTGTACAGGTATCTTGGTGTACAGAAAGGAGTGTTTCCCTTTAAATCCTTACTTCTTTTGAAGTTTCACCTGTTCTTTATTTTTCAAAATCTCCTTCAACCATGTTACAAATGATGCATGCCTGCCTCCTGTGCTGCTTGCTTGCTAATAAAAATGCATGGATCATGGAGGTTGGTAAGCTTACTCACTAGAGGCAAGTCTCCTCCTGGTCCCCTTGTACTTTGAAATTTTGTCTCTGTCTTTATTTCATCCTCATCAACAGCCCCCCCCCCAACAAGTATCCAAAGGTCTGATCAGCCCCCAGCAAAACCATCTCAAAATTTTAAATCAGAACGGGGTATGGGGCTGAGATATAGCTCAGTGTGAAGGCCTCTGGGGTACAAATCTCAGTGCCACTAATAAATAAACAGATAAACAACAGGGAGCTTAAGAGCCAACAAAAAAGGGAGCACTGACAGTAACTGATAACTGGAAGGGAAGAGCAAGCCAAGGGGAGTACTTGCCTGGGAATCTGATGATGTCACAATGCAGTGCATTAGGAGTCAGGTGAATGAGTAGTTGGATCAGTTCTTCCGGGTGAGGGATGAAAGAGCGTGGAACATGCATTAAATTTTAAGCACTTTGGGTTTGAATTAAGAGTGGAAGATACAAAAGAAAACGAGCCCCCCAACTTATATCTGATACCTCAGCTTTTAAGATTCTCATCAAGTATCTCGGATAAATTAGGTAACTGTGCATGTAGCTAGAGCTAAGGGCCTGGGCTTTCTCCATGTTGAAAGGCCCACTCTGCTTCTCCTCTTAACGCACACATCACTTTATAACTGTCTGACCGCCTTCTCTGCTAGAATATACTCTCACCCTCCCTCCCTCCCCATGCAGGAACATAAGGGATACTCAGCATTTGATGAGTGAATATGTTTAATTTCTTTTTATTTAGGTTTCTGAAGTAAGAAACTGGCTGAGTGGGAACAGCGGGCTGAGTTTTGTCTCTAGTACTGAAAAAAAAAGGAAGAGTGGAAGGAAAGGGAGGGAAATTGGATTCATCACACTATTGTCTATCTCACAAGGTTAACAGTATCAAATATAAAAGTCCTTAACACTGTAAAAAATTTTATTACTGTCATTCTAATATTTTAACACTAATCTATTCCCGTAAGGAGAAAGGAGTGAAATATGTGACTATGGGCCAGAAAAAATACCAGATATATGAGCTAATTTGTTTCTCCGTCAAAGTCAAAGTAATTCAACCATGTTTTTTCCTGCATATGATTTTTAAAAAAAGGATGCTCTTTACTGGAGGGATTTAATTTTTATCTCAGTAAATGGAAATAAGGCTCAACATGACCAGAGAATCACTTAAGGAAGTAGGGTATTTAGTATTGCACTTTAAGAACACAGAATTGAGGACTGTGCCTTAGAGAGTATGCTTGAATTCTCTTATGTTCAAGTTTTCTGTCTCAAGTTGTTTAGTTGTAGAGAACAGAAACCCATTCCAGCAAGACAATTTATTGGAAAAATAACTGATAGTTTCCAAGGGCTGAGAATGAAGACAAGGAACTGGAAAGTTAGGAAACAATCCTGTCTTCTATGGAGAGCCCTTCCTGGTCCTCATCGTGGCTCAGGAAATTTTTATTTGTAATCTCATGAAAAAGTTATTGGAATTCTAGTGAGTTAATTCCAATCTACCACTTCCAGTGAAATCCATAGCAAGAAAAAGACATTAAGGCCTATATGTAGTTATGGGGAGCCAAGGGGTCATAAGTCCAACCACAGTGATGTCTATTTGGAACAAAGGCCTCCACCGAGGGCCAAACCCAGGTTTTATTAACTTGTGAAGAATGGAGTGGCTTCAGGATGAGTGACTGAGAACGGCAGAAAGTAGGTGAGTGCTGTGAGCTGGGCTAGGTAGGAGGCCCAAAATCACCTCTGCAATATGCAGAGAAGGATATGCAGAAAGAGTAATCTGTACAACACAGTTGAGATCGTGTCTAATGTTTTGGAGTCTATGCTTCAGCTCTGATGTGCCTTCTTGCACCCCCAGGAAGTCACAGCCTCTACCTTAAGGCTTGATCCCAGCTGACAGCACAGAGCATTGGCTCTTCACCCTGCCTCGTCCTGGCTCACAAGGGAGCAATGGGGGCAGTGCAGGCAAACACTCCCTTCCTTCTTCAGAGACTACCATCAGCACCTCAGCTGGACTGATATGCATTGCTTAAAGCCAATTGAAGGGGTAAGGAAAAGTCCTAGCCCGCTCTGCACGTATCAATACATGGAAATAGGGTCAGGTTCAGCCAAAATGGAGACAACTGCTCCTCCTTCAAGGAGGGTTGCCCAAGTGGTCCTCCACAGTCTTCCACTTTGAAGTCTCTTATTTACATTCTTTTCACATATCTGTTTTATTTTTCCCCCTAAGACAACTTTCCAATTGCCCAACATTTATCAGAAAATGGGTTCAATCTTAAAAACCTCTTCTAGATAGTGCCCACTCCTCACTTCTAGTCTGAGTTCAGTGTATCTGAGAGAGAATATCTTCTTGGCCTGGCATGGCTCAGGACTGCATTCTTGGGCCAGTTAGCTGTGGCAGGGAAAGGAAGTAAGGTCATACACGGCATGTGACTCACCCTTTCAGCAGAGCTCTGAGTGATGGGAATGCTTGAGTGGATACATACTTGAGTTGGCAGTGATGGGACAACACTTAATCAAAGTTTCCGCCACACTATGTATCATGTCACTTTATTGCTTTAAAACCAGGCTGCACATCAGAAGCACCAAGAAACTTAAAAAAAAAAAATACAGGTCTGTAGATCCCCCACTGCCCAGGCCTCCTCTCCCAACAGTGAATTGGAAGTTCTAGGGGCAGAGGCCAGGAATTGGCATTTTCATAAAGAACCGTAGCAGGTACATTGTGACAGTCATTGCTAGACAGGCCTAGAATGTTACACACGTTGATAGAACAAGAAAGGGATTCATAAATGCTGAACATGCCTACCATACAATAAGTAGAGGTTCTTTCTATAGAGCAAACCTATTTTTTTTTCAAAAGAGTTTTATTTTCTCTGATCGTGACAATCTTTTTCAATATACTCTTCTAGTTTTGTTTGCCTAAACAGACACGTATAATTACCATTTTACAAAACTGGGATCACATTCCCTGTAATCCCAGTGCTCAGGAGGATGCAACAGGAGGATTGTCATGAGTCTGAAGCCAGCCTGGGATACATATTGAGTTCAAGGCCACTATAAACTATACAGTGAGACCCTATCTCAAATAGATAAATAAATAATATAATAAACAGGATCACAGGTATTTGTCATCGGTTTGATTTCTATTGTAATAAGAACAGCACATATAATTTTCAATGGTTGTATAACCTGGTCAACAGATGCACTATAAATTTTTTTCCCTGCACCTAACTAGGATTGTTGGGTCAAAGTTTATGCATGTTCTTAAAACTTTTGATATATATTATCAGATTGCTACCTCTCATTCTCTTTAAAGTTGCTGTCTTTTTACATTTCAGCAGGAAGTATTTGAAAGTACCTGCTTCTCCACACCTGCAGTGTGCTGGCTGGGATTTTGAGTTTCATTTTCTCTGTATTTTACATACCTTTTTACAATAAAACTTATTCCTTAAATTGAGTATATGACAACAACAAAGGCCTTTTATACAGTAAGTTAAACGGTGGGTAACAGGCCTCTGGGATAAAGGGAGGGAAGTATGACTGCACTCTACAGGTGGTCTAAAAAGTATAGAGAAAAGGATAGGCCTAGTGTGTACCCATCATTCAAATGACTAAGATCATCAATTTGGGTGTCTGTTGCAAAGAGTGACTGAGATAAGATGACCATAAAATCTTATCTAAGGTATGTTCAACAGCCTTGTCCTTAAAGAGTGGGCTAATGAGTTAACTAGTAGAAGTAAAGAGGAAAAACACACTAGGGGTGTACTTTTTGGAAGAGATTTGCCGACTTGTGGTGTAACATCTCTATGCTCCACTTTATTTTTTCATCTTTTTGAGACAGGGTTTCATTATGCAGTTCAGGTTGGCACTGAACTTACTTTGTAGCTCAGGCTGGCCTCCAACTCTCAGTAATCCTCCTGCCTCAGTCTCCTGAGTGCTGGGATTATAGGCATGCACCACCATACCCAGCCTATGCTACAGTTTGCAAAAGCACCATGACCATAAGATACTTTTTTTTTTTAGACAAGGTCTTGCTACGTAGTTCTGACTGGCCTTGAACTCACTAGGTAGTCCAGGCTGACCTCAAACTCACAGAGATCCTCCTGACTCAGCCTCCCAAGTGCTCCCAAGTCAAGGTCTGCTTGTAGGCATGCAGAAAGGCTGGGTTGGAGCAACCTCGTATTCCTGTGGAAGGTGCATGTACAGCAGTTATTAAGCTTGGCCCACTGCTCCTGGGCTGACTTATAGTCAGTGGGACTTTGACTTCACATTGCTGCTGCTCACTTTGGCCTATTACTAAAGCACTGGTGTAACAGCCACTGCGGAGAGAGGGCTGTTGCTAGACATTTGACTCTGTAATTTAAAAAAGCTGGTCTAAAAGAAAAGGAGCCTGTCCTAGCCCACATCCCGAGAAACCAGAACTGAAGGAGCCGATGAAAGAAAGTCAGCAAGGGTGGAGAGTGCGAATTCCCCAGAGTGTATAAGGTCACAGCGAGCAGGTGGCACCTAGAAAGGAGAAGAGCTGATCCTGGATGAGACACGTGGGCAGAGATTGCCTCACAATGATGGCAATGTGCAACCACTTTCATTCCTTCACTGAGTGAGCACTGCTGAGAGCCTCCTTGGTGCTGGGTGCCAGGCTGGGAACTGTGCACATAGAAACAAAGAAAGCATCACCCCAGTAGTCCTGGAGTTTTCAGATGGGCTACCACACCTGTCTCAGGGTAATGACTGGTGACCGCTCAGAATATTACCACCTCCTGGCTCCAGGGTGGCTAAAAGCCACTAATACTGCCCAGTGTTTGAGGATGCAACGGCCACACCAGTAGTGTGTAATTATGTCCCTGTTAGCTGGAGAAATGAAAAGTTGCTGCATGCACCTCTTCTGCCACTGAGGTCACCATGGCAGTACTCCTCAGCCTTCCACCTGACCCAAGGGCTAAGATGAATGTGGAAATGACACTCTCAGCTAGAAGAGAGCAAACAGCAGTTCTGAGACTCGAAAGCAACTCTTCTTACACCTAAAGCTACTCCTTACTCCCTGGACAATGAGCTACAGAAATATAATTGGGTAAATGTCAAAGGCAACGACCGTGCTAAGGGAGAGGCTGGAGCCTGAGGAGTGGGAGCTGGCCAAACAGCTGGCACTGGCTGAGCAGCGGAGGCATGAGAGCAGGGACACAAGAGAGAAATGAGAACTGTGGGAGCTAACACAGGAGCTATTGGTGAGAGACGTGTCACTTCTCCTCAAGGAGCATCTCAAGGACTTCCTCACTCATAGCTGCGTAACACCAGCCACGGAGGGGCCTCCAATAGCACCTGGTGATGGGTGCGGGCAGGCAGAACACTTCGTCGGTAACCTCCACCCAGAAAACCTGGACGATGAAGCAAGTGGAAAAGAAGAATCATTGCTGGTGCCCAGGCTGAGTAAAGAGGAACTGCACCAGGAGGAAGAGCAAGACGTCAGGACAGGCTCAGTATAAAGGCTTTAAGACTCCCTCCAGTCCCTGTGACCTGACATCCAGCAGCCTCCCAGCACCACTGCTGTTACCCTCCAGCTGCAGCTAAAACTCACGAAAAGCAGAAACACGAGGAAGCGGAAGAGCCGATGGTACCCAGGGAGCTGCAAGGGAGAGAAAATGACTGGCGTGTTGCAGGACTCATTGGATGAAGTGTTTAATGCTTTTTCCAGTTGCCAGTACTTGTCTGATTCCTTTGGGGTTTCCCCACAGTCCAGCATTTTGAATGTAAGTTCAGGACCTAGACTTGATACAGTTAGGGCAGAAATTCCAGAAAGGGAAAACTGTCATCTTCCCCCTCCATCAGAATCTCAAGGACCTCCTCGGCCAGGACGACCCTGACACACACCAAGGGCAGAGCCGCCAAAAACAACTGGCTGAATGGCACATACTGGCCAAGCACTTCCCAGAAAACCATGGTGATGAGGACACGAAGAAGGAGAGTCAACTGGATTTCAGTCTGAACTCTGAGCTACTGGAAGACAAACCCGAAGCACTCTTCTTCGATTTAGGTGGGGGCACAGTTCTGGGCATACCGACATCCCTTACAAGAACATCTTGATAATGCCCTCCCATGAGATAAGACTGAAGCGAGCTCCGCTCTGGATGGAGCCAGAACTCAGGATGATCAGAAACAAGAGGAATCTCATGATGTCCAGGGAACTGCAAAATATGGGGAGGATGAAGAAAGCGATGAAGGACTCCTGGGAAACAGAAGGTTTGGCTTTCCCTGTTGTCAGGGTCTGTCTGACTCCCCCAAGCCTCCCAACAGTCCAGCCTCCCCATCCGAGGAGCATGCCTTTCCCACACCATGAAGCCAAAAATCAATATGCTTGCACGGATGAAGTACCAGAGCTAAAGACCATCAGCGATTTCATTTTTGTATTTAGTTTGAGGCGCTAGAGTTTATAGACTTAAGAAAAAAATTCCAGAAATAGTGAGACATCATCGAATTTCTCCATCTCAAAAACCTGCTCACCCAAAATGACCCTGACAGATACCAGAGGCAGAGCCACTGAGAACAACTGGCTGAGTGGCACAACCTGCACGAGTACCTTACCCTCAAATTCAGCCTTGAAAACTTTAGTGATAAGGATGATGAAGAACAAGAGTCCTTGGATTCCAGGTCCCAAGTACTGCTGGAACTGAGAGAAGATACAGTATTGTTGACTAAAGAAGACTGCATCACAAGGAATAACTTTTTCACTTGATAAAAAAGATACACACCACAAACCAAGTTAAAGGCCAAGCAGAACACAGGAAAGATCCTTCATGAGCCTTGGATTCACAACCACAAACTGTACTTGATGATTTTTTACTCCAAAAGGCCACTGCGCTTCTAACTGTGATAAATACCTCAGAAGACCAAGGTCCACATTCAGTTTGTTCATCACTGATTCCGTGGTGCGGGGACTGGTTACTTCCTAAAGGAGGCACACACAATCAGTCCAGGGAGCAGAAACACTGTGTTCTCTATCAATGGTAAGCAGTGTGGAGAGTGGTACTTTCAGAACAGATAAATATCCTTTTTCTAATGATCTTTCTTGAAATATTTTACCAGCAATTACATCCCTACCTCTGAAAATTATTACACCTTGAACTCTGGCAATTAATTCAGCTCTTCCTATTGAAAACAAACAAACCAGAATGGTCTCATAACACTTAGGCATGGGAAGGATCTGAATAAAGTACAGGGGCCAGACTCTGAAAAGTACTTATAGTCCATTGTGCCTGGATTGGATGTCTGCTGCCCCATAATCCAGGATGAGTTGTCATACAGTTATTTCCTATTAAAACAAAACCTGGAGAACCTAAATATTCTAAAAGCCTCGTGGTCAGGTCTGTCACAAACCTCCCTGGAGGCAGCTGCTCAAGTAGACAGCATCTGTGTAACACATGCCGGTGCAGACAGGACCTGCACCTTCCCAGTTCCCAGCTTCCCCTTGCAGCATCTCCCCCATATACACTCACTTCCTCTAGCTTAGTAATAACTGCCACAGGGACTCTGCCTCTTCCAGGGAAGCTCATTAGCGTCTAGGGACTTTGAAATGTATCAAAATGATAAGCCAGTCAAGGACAGTGTTTATAATTATAATTACTTTTATAATAATTTAATAATTTTAATAATTAAAATAATATAATAATTTTTTATAATTACTTTTTGTTCATGAAGTAGGGTCTATGCCTTAATATAGCTTATAGAGGGCAATTTTAGTGTCAGAATATTGATATGCTTGGGGAAAAAAAAAGATGAACTGTTTCCCAGTCCTCACTGCCTGGCTTCCAAGTCCCCACATAATAAATTCCCGTCTTCCCTGTTTTGTCCAGTTTCTAGTACAATCACTTCCCTTCCGCAGTCCTCTGGCCCATAAGCCCTGGGTCTTCATTCAGCTTTCCTAGGCTCCTGGGATCACCTCGTCCTTCCCACCCCTAGTCCCACCCACGCTTCCTTGTTAGCTCTGCTCTCAGTTCCTCCTCAGAGCTCGCCCCTCAGGGCTAGGCAACGCTGAGCATTCACTTCTCCAAGCAGACGTGATCCGGAGCCACGTCAGCGCCCCCCCCCCAGAACTGCCATGGAAGGGCTCTAACCTACGCTGCCATGTTTCACTAGGGTTCTTCTATTATACTCTATTTTTAAAAAATATTTAATTCCTTACACAAGGAATTCACAGTTTAAAATAAACTTACTGACATACTGACCACCAAAATTTTTCTTCAATTACAAAGATAGCATGAATATGCTCCCTCCTTTCCAAGTTTTCTGTTATAATTCTCAACCAGTTCTTGTCTACTCAAAAACAGTAACAATTACCTTTTCAAGTCATTTTCTCTGGATGTTAGAATCTGTTGATCAGGAAGTCAATGCCCTTCCTAAGCTGTCACTACCTTGTACTTAAAAAAGATAAGATTTCATACCGAACCCACTCCTAATGTCACTAATATAAAATTGGGGTCTTTGGAGTATCTCCCAGAAGACTCTATGTCCCTTTACTGGAATGCTACTGTGCGAAATATATATATTTATATATAAAATTTTTTTTTTTGGTGGTAGTGGGGACTGAATCCAGAGTCTTCACATTGAACTATATCCCTACCCTCTTTTATATTTTGAGACAGGGCCACACGAAGGCACTAAGCTGCCCAGACTGGGCTTGAACCTGTGATCGTCCTGCCTCGGGGTCCCAGAGTGCTGGGATTACCGATGTGTGTAACCATGCCAATTTTCTTTTTGAACCTCACAAAAGTAGGAAAAACACAACAAACTGCAAGGCAGGTGACAAGGCTGTTCATTTTTGCCATGCTGCTGGACTGCAGTATTACAGAGCCATTAGTGTTTTCTCTCCCCTCACAATGAAGAGAAGAAGAGCAGAAATGAATGGTAAGGTTATTTGCTAGCAGAAAGAAGAGCTGGCATTCCACACTCATTTTGCAAACCTAATGGAAAGGATTACTTTTCCAACTCATGGCTGGACAGTGTGGCCCCACCTTGGCAAAGAAGCTAGACAAAATACAAAGCTAGCAGTTTTCTGGCCTCAAAAGTCAGCTCCTCTGAACTCCAGAGAACAACCATTCCTGAGTTCAGTCTGGGTGAGTGCTGGTGCGTGTTCTGTGCTGGGCCTGACTATGCTTGCAAGCAGGTAGATTTTCTTAAAAACCTTATTACTCAGGTAAAATACAACCAAAAGAGCTACAGGAAAGCTCTTTGTCTCCCCAGCTTGAGAAGAGAACCTAATGTGTACCTAGTGGCCTGCACAGCCCTAAGCAGATAGCTATTATAGATCAAATATTATTGCCTTTCTCTCCTTCTTTCCTCCCTGTTTATTAAGGACAAGGTTTTGCTATAGAGTCCTGGATGGCCTTGAACTCCCAATCCCCCTACCTCAGCCTCCTGAGTGCTGGGATTACAGGCATCTGCCACCATCCACAGCTCTTTATTACCTTCCTAAATACCTTCTTTCATGTACGAATATTCCTTCAATTAGGTTATATTTTCCTAAATGCTCTTCTTTGGTCATGAGCAAGTATAGACTGCTCTATATAGTCATGACGTAAGTAGGCTGCCTCAGAGCTTCCCACAGGGAAAACTGAAATATTATATTCTCTTTCTTCACTTAGTCTCTAGGTTAAAAATTCCAAGCAGTAAGAGGCATAGGATAGAGAGAGAAGATGAGCCTTTCTGAGAGTCTACCCCTTTGTTGAATGCCACTTTAAAAGGATAGAAGAAGTCAAATGGCAATTTCCAGTCCATTCTGGGTTGGCCTCTTGGAGGGTCTGGCTTCTGTGTAATATCCACGAAGTTTACAAGAGTTGTCAAAGATACTTCTGTTCCTTTTTGGGAAACCTACAGGAAGAAAGTCAGTGAGGTTACTGCTTGATACCCATTCATGTAGGCCTCCAACTTGGCTCTATTATTTTTCATGAAGAAAGACCAAAACCAAATTGCTTTAAGAAAGATACCCCCCCATATTGGTCCTATGTAGCTCCTTCTATAAGACATAAGAAAATGAGTTTCTTAGCAATAGTTCATGATGCCAGAACTTGAACAGTTAGGCACCTTGGTTCATGAACTCAACTCTTGCCATGATTCTGGTCATAAACTGAGTTGGTCAGTGATTAGGTTCAATGTTGATCTTATATGGAAATTTGATTTGGTTCTAGTCCAGTTTGGCTTGTGACCAGAATCATGGAGAGAACTGACTTCATTAATCAAGGTACCCCTGTACATAACCAAAGACTGACTTGGTTGCACCCAGCTGGGGAGCTCCCTGGTACCAGAGAGGAGGAGGGCAAAACTGCTACTGTTATATGCTGAGCAGCTCTACTCTATCGGGTCTCAGAAGCCTGCAGGTTCTGAAACAATGCGCACATACTAATGCAAGCTATAAAGTAAGGTGAAATTTCATGGAAAAAGCAAAAAAACAGTAATGTAGATTTAAACAGAAACCAAACTGAACAAAACCAGCTTCATAGACTTCCAGGGTTAGAAAGGATCCTCCCAACCACCCACCAACTCAAATAAAGTGAAATAGATGTTCCCAGGAGAAAGGGCCTTGTCAAGCTAAAGTGAGTATCTAATCTAACAGATACGGCCTTTGGACTTGGCTGCCACTAATGATATCAAACAATGGAATCGTGTTCATGTAAAAATTCCCTTTGCTCTGTTTCTATGCTTACCAAGTAAATGTCTGAGTGCAATTTTACAGTAAAGAACTATCCTGTGGAACCTGGAATCTTCTGGAAGACTCCCTACTCACCTTCCACCATTCTGATGCATGTATTATCTGCTATGGTCTTTGAACACAGTAAAGACTAAGCTCTAGAAATGTAATTTTGTCTAGAATAACCTTTGTAGGGGTTGCATTTACTTATTTTTAATTTTTAAAACAGTATATAGCCAGTGCTGGAATAATCTTACATGTCACATTCTTTCTTTGCATTTCTCTGTATAAACAGTGAAGCTTGTAAGTGACTTGGCATAGAACAAATTTTCTGAGATGCTGAGCCATATACATCCAAGCATAGCCAGCCAAGATGGAAGTTGCAGAGAGACTCCTGATTCTAGGCAGGCATCAAAAACTCACTGATAGTAACCAAAGAAAACTAGGAGTTTTATAAGCCGTGAACTTTAGTGGGCTTTAATTTACAAAGGATTGTTAGGACTTTTCATTTTTCCCCAGAAGTTTTATAGTGGAAAGCTCTATATTCAATTTTTTGGAAGCAAATCTGATATTATTGAAGTATATCAAGAGTGTTATTTATTTATTTATTTATTTTTTTAAATAGTACAATCAAAACTGATTTACAGACAATGTGACATGGACTCAACAATGGTTGTTGCTTTACCTATTGATATCTTCGAAGTGTATATTCATGAACACAAATACAGACATGTGAAATTGGTAAAACAATTAATCATCTCAACAACAGGAAGAAAAAAAAAGAAAAAGAAAAAAAAAAAAGGAAACCGGAAAGCATTAACAAAAGAGGCACAAAGTAGTACAATAACAGTAAGATCAGAACTGAATTATAGACAAAGCATCAGAAAACCAACAATAGTTGCTGCTCTGCAAATTGGTATCTTCAAAGTGTGTGCTCAGGACAACACATACAGACATACAAGATTGATCGAACAACCCGTCATCAACCATTCCTTAGCATTAAGTGACATAATACAATAGTAGAACCATGTTAGCCTTCCTGCACATATGTATATACATATATACATACATATTTTTGCCTTTCTCCTTTCCCTCGTCCCATCTGTTCCTTGCTTTTGAACAGATTTCCTTCATGTCTCTTAGTTTATATTCCCACCCTCAGGTTCTTACACCAGTGATACAATACGTTGCCTGCTCATGTACCGCTGATTTATTTCACTTATGAGTATGGACCCCAGTTTTGACCACTTGCCTACAAAGTCCCCAAAACTGTCTTTCTTTATAGCTGAATAATATTCCATTATATAAAAATGCCACAGTTTTTAATCCAGTCTTCTGTGGATGGACACTTGGGTTGCTTCCACATTTTAGCTATTACAAATTGCGCTGCTATAAACATGGGTACACATATATCAGAGTGATATGATGTTTTCAGATCTTCTGGGAAAATACCCAGAAGGGGAATACCTTGTTTGAATGGAACCTCTAGACCTAGTTTGCTGAGAAATCTCCAAACTGCTCTCCATAGTGGTTGCACCAGTCTGCATTCCCACCAGCAGTGTAATAGAGTCCCTATTTCTCCACAGCCTCGCCAGCATCTGTTATTGGATGACTTTTTCATACTGGCCAGTCTTACTGGGGTGAGATGAAATCTTGATGTTGTTTTTATTTGCACTTCTCAAATGACTAAGGATGTGGAACATTTTCTCATATATTTATTTGCCATTTGTATTTCTTTATCTGAGAAGTGTGTATTCATCTCAGCTGCCCATTTCAGTATTGGGTCTTTGAATTTGGACAGGTACATGTTTTTTAATTCTTTGTATGTTCTAGATAGCAGTCCTTTGTCTGAGGGACAGCCAGCTAGGATTTCTCCCCAATTTGTGGGTTTTCTTTTTACTTTACTGGTGATTTCTTTAGATGTACAAAAACTTTTCAGTAGGATGAGGTCCCAGTTATTGATTCTTTGAAGTGTTTCCCTTGCAGTTTCATTTTTGTTCATGAACTCTCTGCCTACTCCTATGTCTTCAAGATTTTTACCTACTTTCTCTTCCAATAGATTTAGAGTTTCTGTTTTAATGTTGAGGTCTGTGATCCATTTTG
>PVLD010013103.1:0-27048 GCA_004027595.1 Dinomys branickii | reverse complement strand
CGTGCATGGTGATAGACTTGGGTCTATTTTCAGTTAAGAGTGTTATTTAAAGAATGCCTGGTGAGCTATACTAAGCAGGATAAAAATACTTTGGGATCAAGTTAGAACAGGAAATGGATTTTCAGTTTGGGGCTCAGTGTTGCTTAGGAATTAACTTAATGTGCTGTCCTGACTCTTTTCAGAGTCTTCAGCGGGAGACTCAAGCTGTTGCTGTTGGAGGTGGAGTTCTGGCCTCACGATGGAAGAGTAGAGTAGTACTGCATGAGGAAACCCACTGCCAAATACCCAAGCCCTACCCACCCGTCTAGTGCTTATTAGTGGCAGAAGTAATACATTGATCTCTATTTGTCTAATTCTTTTTAAAATTTCAAAAAGATTTTAATTGAGGAACCTAGGGCAGGAGGATCACAAAATCAAACCCTGCCCGGGAAGCTCAGTGACTTAGCAAGACCTTGTCTGAAAACAAATACAAAGGGCTGGGGACGCAGCTCAGTGTGAAGGCCGTGGGTTCAATCTCAGTACCAAAACCTTCAAAAGAGTTTTTTACTTGGCACATAATCATTGTACAGATTAATAACGGTCTCCCAAAAAAGAGAACAAAGAGAAAAGAATGAGGAAATTAGTAAGCATGTAATAAAAAGTAAATCTTGCAGAACTGAGTTCCAAGAATAAAAAACCCCACAAATTATCAGTATAATGAATGAAGAAAAGACTTCATATTATGGAAATTTAGGACTACTAGGAGTAAAAAGCATTTTTTTTTTTTTTTTTTTGGTGGTGGTACTCGGGATTGAATCCAGTGCCTTCACACTGAGTTACAACCCCAACTCCTTTTTTATTTTTTATTTTGAGGCAGGTTCTCACTACTTTGTCCAGGCTGGACTTGAACCTATTAACCTGTTTCCTTATTTTGCCAGTCCAAAAAAGCAGATTGTACAATAGCTCCTGAACTGTAGCATTTGAATGAGAAGACAAGGGAAGAATGTCTTCAAAATCTTGAGTGAAAATTTTCAATCTAGAATTTTATACCTAGCCAAATGATCATTTAGCATGATAATGATGATAATGGCTGAATAAAGTTATTTTTAGACATATGAACTAAAGAAAAAATACTTTATATGCACCTTTTCTAAAGATTATTACAATGTGAGCTCCACCAAAACAAGATAGTAAAACAAATGTAGTGTCCAATAAGCAGTGACTCTTGTACAAGTAAGAATAATTCCCAAGTAAAGTTTCATGACAAGTGTTGGGTAGTAACTAGTCTTTACTACAGCAGGTTATGGAGGTCTCTGTGAAGAAAACACGTAAGAAAAAGTGGAACTGACAGATTTCATGGTAAGTTCAACTGTTTGGAAAGCTGCACTGAGAGACATTTACACAGCTGTTGGAGAGTATGAAAAGTCTTAGCCATTGGACCAAAGAAGACTAGGAATGAAATATGAGTTAATCATTAATATTAGGAAAAATAAAAGGTTTCACAAAAATTAAGCTACCTGTCTCAGCATGAATGTTTACACAGTCATAAAAATGAAAGACTAAATATTGGTTTAATAAAGTATTTTGATATAACTACATTAGGAGGGCGATGGGATGAGTAGAAGAGAAACAAAGCTGAACTCATAAAAACAGAAAGTGAATACATTACCCTTGAAAATGCTAATCCAAAGCTATGTAGATATAGTGCATAGAAATCAAGGTAAATACCAGAATAAACAGCTAAAAGAGATAAATGGGTAGAGTAATTTCTGGAAAGCAGGATGTGAGGGAGGTTATAAGACTTAATTTTTCTGAGATTGGCTATCATTTTTTTTGTTGTTTTATTTATGGACTGTAAGGGAAATGGTCTTTCATCCTCTTGCACCCTAAATTATTGGTAAAACTCATCTCAAGGTTGATGCTCTCAGGTACTTTGTAGGCAATGCACAAGTAAAAAAGAAGAAAGTTCAGGTATATCCACCAAAAATGGTGGAAGAGGTGGAGAAAAATGCATGGGTTAGTGCAAAAGCAAAATTACATTTGGAGGGGAGTCAACAGGGTACCACATCCAAGATAGGAAACAACTGTGTGAAATATCCAACTTAAAAACATCTACTATCCATCATCCCTGACTCCTTCCCCTTCTACCTCCACATCCAAGCATTCACAAGTCCTACCTGTGGCGCCCTAAATCTTCTGAGTTCCATCTACTCAGAGTCCTCACAGTCCCAGCTGGGTGCAGGCCCCACATATCCAGAAATTCAGTGAGTTTCTCCAGCAGTGTTATGACCCTCCCCCAATACTATTGCCTCGCAATGTCCAGGGATGCTGTCCATCTTGTTCACTGCTCTAGCTCCAGGCATGGCTCTTAATAGAGATGAGGCACTCAAGCAAGTTTTGTGAGCCGAGTGTGGTGGATGTACACCTGTAATCCCAGCATTCGGGAGGCTGAGGCAAGAGGATCACCATGAATATGAAGCCATCCTGGGCTACACCGTGAGTTCAAGGCTAGCCTGGACTGCTTAGCAAGACCTTGTCTCAAAAAAAACCAAACCAAACCAAACCAAACCAAACCAAGAAAAAAAACTAATGGAGATAAACTAATGAAACAAATGATAAACCATCACAAGATAAAAAGCATGTGTCAGAGTTAAGATTCAGATCTAACTGAACCTTTACACTTTCTACCACACTCTAAGGAGGATCCCTGAGGGCTGAGCTTAATTAAGTCACATATTTATTAATAAGTTTTTAAATGAAATGGGTTCATTTTATTTCAAATGAAATACTTATTCACTCATAAAATTTCTTTGGCTGGGAAGGGTAAGGGGGCAACAGAATGGTTAATAGGTATCAAAATACAATGTGATGAGACAATTTCTGGTGTTCACAGTAGAGTGACAAAAGTTAATGATTTACTGTGTATTTTGAGATAGAAGAGAACTTTGAATGTTTTCAACACAATAAATGTTTGAAGTGATAGAAATGCTAATTATTTTGATTTGACCATTATATATTGTATACATGTGTCTAAAAACCAGTTTGTACTTCATAATTATGTACAATTGAACTGACACTTGCCTGTAATTTCAGCACTCTGGGAGGGTGAGGCAGGAGGATCGCAAGTTTGAGCTTAGTCTGGGAAATTCAGTAACTTGGCAAGATCCTCTCTCAAAATTCTAAAAAAGGACTGGAATTTAGCTCTTCCTCAAAGTTCTGGGTTTACTTCCCAGCACCAATAAAAGTACAATTATTATGTGTCAATTAAAATTAAAAGTAAATTGGCACCATGATTATGTGAAGGTTTGGGACAAATGCCAGCCCACTATTGATCATCCAATTAAAAGGAAGTGAGTTGCACTTACAGGGTCACTGGAAATACTGAGTGTTATTGACCCATTTTAGATTCTGAGTTTTAGCACCACATTCAGAAAATTTTGAGTTCAGTTTGTTATATTTGTTACCGATAATTTGTTATATTTGAATTCTGAAGTGTAACATTTTCCATTTAAAGTTATGTACAGATAAAATTAGAGAATTCACCGTTCTGTGTGTAAGCACAGCAAAGACAACTCCCTGTGAGTCTGTTTGCCTCATTTCTTTCATCAGGACAGACAAAGGCCACATAGCCAAATCAGCACATTTCTTTTACCAGTTCTACTGCGCATGGCCGACTTAATTTATGCTTACTTTAAGCTGCAGTACTTTATGTTACTTCAGAAATTATCACCAACAATTGTTTTATCACTTTGAGATTTGTGGGATTTACGTGCTTCCAGTCAATTCACAACGCAGCCAAAATATTTTGTTCTAAATAAGATTTACTTTGTAACAATACAGAGTTTGGATGTAGGGTTTTGTTTAGCTTTTAAGATGAAAATTCTGTATTGTGTTACATCTTTCTAATCATGTTCTATATCAAATCACTAAAACAAATTATTGTTAAGGAAAAAGCCATGTACACACTCGTTCTAGCTACATTCAGACTATGAGCTAGAACAAATACATGCGGGGTACAAGTTTGTAACTCATTGAGCTATAAGAGTTCCTCTTGTTGCATAAAATACTGTCAGGTACATATACCGAAGATTTTTTTCCTTGTCAGTGGCATGCTTCTTCATTTCTCTTAAATATCTTTTTGCTTGGTTTTAATATATCTATTGAGATATAATTTGTAATCGATAAAATTACTTAAGTGTTTACTCAGTGAGTTCTGGTAATTGTATGTCATCTCATCAATATCCAAAACTAGAACTGAAGTATGTTCCTTATGTCAAAGTTCCTTTGTGCTGCTTTCCAGTCTATTCTGCCCCTTCCCCAGAAGCAACTGGTGGCTTTTATCATTAAAGATCAATTTTGTGTTTTCTTGTACTTCATATACATAGAATCTTAAGGGTATATTTGTGTGTATTTCATTTAAGTTTTTGAGATTCATCCATGTTGCTTTGTGTACCAGCAACTCATTCTGTGTTATTGCTGAGTAGTATTCCATTGCATCAATTATCATAATTTGCATATTCTTTTCATATATTGGTTGTTTCCATTTATATGCTATTATACAAACACTACCATGAACTTTCTTGTGCAACATTTTTGGGGAGGGCATATGTTTTAATTTTCTTGGGTAAATACATAAATTTGTTGGGCCATAGGGGGAGATCAAGTGGTTGTGCCATTTTTCATATGTGAGAATTCTAGTTCTACATTCTTAAAATATGTTTAATATTAGCTATTCTAGTAGGCATGAGATAGTATCTCACGGTCTAAAAATAAATGAGAGTTATTTTTTATATTTACTGGCCATTTGTTTATCTCTTCTTATGAAGTAACTGTTCCAATCTTTTTAAATCTTTTACCTGTTATTATTTTTTTTTGCCCTTATGTTATCCAACTTGTCAGATAATAAATTAAATATTTTCTCCCAAACTAGCCTACTTTTTCATTCTCATAGTAGTATCTTTGCTTGAGCAAATTTTTTAGGCCTTATGGTCAATTTTTATACCTTTATGAAATCTTTGGCCACTTCAAATTTACAAAGATAGCCCATCTTTTCTTTAAAAGTTTTATAACTGTTTTATCACTCTATAACACAGGCATGTACTTTCTGTGTATGGAGTGAATTAGGTGTCAGAGTTCATTTTCTCCTTAAGTTTTCCCAGTAGTTCCAGTTTTCTTCTGTTGTTGCTGCACTGACTGGTAATTTTCTTCCTTTTCCCACTGAATGAATTGTGGATCACTTTTGGACTTTCTTGTCTGTTCTGTTGGTCTCTTTGTCTACAGTGCTACATTGTCTGAGACTTACAAAAATTCCCAGTAGGATTTTATTGGAGCTTTGCTGACTTTACAGATCCATTTGAAGACAGACATCTTAATGCTGGATGTTCTCCATGATGCATTTATATGGATCTCCTTTAACTGCTTTTAGGAATGTCTTACCGTGAAGAGGTCTTTTATATTTTGTCATGCTGTTCCAAATGAACCTGAATAAACTCATTTTTAGTATAACATGTAGCTAATTTTAGGTATTTCCTACTGATTATACGAAAGAGTAATTTTAAAAAAGAGCAATCTGTATTATAAAGAGTTAAATTTAGATAAGGAAAATTAAGAAATGAAAACATTATTTCACTGTTTTCAAGAAATGAAAACATAACTAAGAATACCATTGTTAATCTATTTCTTCGTGTATACACACAGATATCTATATTCATTTTAAGCCATATGAAGTCATACCAAAAAGGCTGTTTCATAATCTGCTTTTTTTAATATATTAACCTATACTTTTTCATGTTAATAGCATTTCTTCCTATTTAAAATGTAGTGGACTTCTGGGAAGATGGTGACCGGGTAAGCAGCAGAGAAAGATCCTCCCAGAGGATCGCCACCCAGACACTGGAATATAGCAACATGAGAAAGACAGGAAGGACACAAATGTGTACCCTGAACCCAGGAAGGATCTAAAATGAGAATTGAAGCCCTCAGAAAGACCAAACAAGAGCTCTTCCGGAGGAAAGGCTTGGAGGCCACCATAGCGCAGTCAGAGGAAGAGGAGGTAGAGAAGGAGGGAGTCATCACTCCATACACACCCTCGGCCCGCTCCCTCATTCCGGCACTCACAGCTTCAGCTTCCGAGACCCATGCTCACGGGAGCCTCCCGACTCGGCCAGGGGAGAGCTGAGTTCTGAGAGCTACTCCAGGACTGAAGAGGACAAAGCGCAGCCCAGAAGGGAGGCAATGGCGGTCGGGAGGTGTTGTCTAACACAGTGTGAGGATGAGAAGTTACAACAGCCACTAAAACAGAATTCGTACCCTGCAGCAACCTTTCTAATCAGTGCCTGGAGGCAAGGTGGAGTCAAAGCAACCAGTACACAGCCTACCACACCCAGCTCTATGCCTGCCCTGAGGCTGTGGTCTCCTACCTCTCCACTGTGTGAGCAACTACCAGCAGAGAGCAGCAGAGAGCACTGGCAGCGACCCCAGCGCCACAGCAATTCCCAGGGATCCAGCCAAAGAACAAACGGGAACTGAAGCACAACGGTAAGACGGAGCTGCAGATGGAGGTGGATCACACGGCCCCACATCCTTCTCACTCCAACACCAAGCAGGAAGCATGAACTGATTACTGGGCTTCAGCTCCCACCCTGAACTCCCTCTCTGAACACCTTGAGTCTTGGTGGCCCGAGCACTCAACATGTGTCCCTGACAGCAACGGGCTGAATCTATGGGCTTCAGGACTCACCCTAAACTATTCATATGAGCACCAAGAGTGACTTCATACTGCTTGAATATATGAACCTTGTATGAACTCACAGCAACAAACTATATGAAAAGCAGCAATCCTGGAGTCCAAGAGGCATCATACTCTACACAGCAGACCCGAGAAAATCCTCCAATTCTCTTCTAGAACTAATAACTAAACTTAGTACACACCCTGGACTACCACAGTGAGCATGGGTGGGGGGAGACCTCATGCCCTTGTGCCCAGCATCATAAGGGCACCCCATGCCCAGGTGCAAGGGGTGGGGAATGGCAACACTGGAGATAGGGAGGTGGCAGGAGGCAAAGACCTGGAATTAGGGTACAGACCCAGTTCTCTTACTGGGTGGGGGCAGCCACCAAAGAGTCATAGGCGGCCTGCAGGGAGATACTAGTGGCATATAAGGGGGCCCCAGGGGCCTTGACAGGGAGCTCAGTAGCCTGAGGGGGAGGGGGCTCCCTCCAGGCTACATGAGAACCTCGAAGAACTGGATGGGGCCTCCGGCAGCGCAGCAATGAGGCAGAGCCAGGCGGTCCACTGGGGGCGACCCTGTGGACTCAACCAGGCCCCTGGCAGAGCCTCACCTGGGTGGAGCCCGGTGATCTGCTTGGGCAACCCTGAGGACTCGACTGGACCTCTGGATGCGATGTATTGAGGTGAAGCCTGGTGGTTCGCTGGGTAACCCTGAGGACTCAACTGGACCCCCGATGGCCTTGAGGGCTTGTCAGTGGGGTCTTGATCATAGTGAACCTGGTTCCCTGCCTATCTACTGTCGTTGAGCAGGGTGCTTTTCCACCTCCTGCCATAGCAATTTGAATACACCCATATATGTTACAGCACAGTTCGAAGCAGCCATGTCTCTTCCCAAGGTGAGAGTCTAAGGCAGTAAATAAACCTAAAGGTAGAGTTATTATCAGAGGGAAGATGACTGATTGGATGGTAGAACAACAGAGATGAGAGTGGAGAAAACTGATTAATCAAAGGAGCCATCATCTGTATAACTGAGTAACAAATGATAACATTATGTAATACAGCATCCACTGCTAATTCCCTACTATCTTCTCTGTAATTTTGTATTTCCTATATTGTTTTTGTGTTATTCTGGGTAGTATGTCTCCATTCTTTTGTCTCTAAAATAAAAAGAAATAAAATGTAGTGCATATTCAAGTTTCCCCAGCTATCCCAAAATCTCCTTTATAGTTGTTTATCCAAACCAGACTCCAATACAGAAATCTAAAATGCATTTGGTTGTTATATCTAAAAATCTCTTTTCATCTGACATAATCAGATATGGTAATTTCTATTTTGATGGTTAGAACTTATTTAACTATAAAGAAGACTGTAAAGGCCCATGAAAAAGTAAATTTTTCTCAACTACATTATTTTTAAGGAGTACTTGATTTTAGGAGAGCTAGTGATTTCAATAAAGTAAAATTAAGAATACTAATCTCTGAAACATAATTATTTGTATAAAATATTCTTCCAAGTAATGTACACCTTATTTCTCCATTTCTCTTTTTTTGTGGTAGTGGGGGATTGAATCCAGAGCCTCAAAGCCTTTAAACTGCACTTTTTATTTGGAGACCAGATCTCACTAAGGTGCCATTACTCAGGCTGGTCTTCCTGTGGTCTTCCTGCCTCAGCTTCCCACAGTTCTGGGGTTGCAGGCACGTATGACCACTCCTCGCCTTATCCATTCTTTTTCATTAGGGACAAATGTGTATTTGATGAAGAAGCCAAGGAAAGACTTTAAATTTCCTCGTTTTAAAGAGGTTAATGAAGGTCTCTGTCTTGGTTATTTTTATCAAAATTTTCAGTGAGTCACAAAGAATGAGTATGTTATAGAAGAAATGTGGTTCATGTGTTGGGTTACATGTTTTAACATGGAACATTAAGTACATTTCAAAAAGTTCTTTTAAGAAAAGAGAAATAATTTTTAAAAAACCAATAAGCTGGGTGAGTTTCTTCTATACAGGGTATTAAGGACAAGAATCATGGGAAGACAAAAGTACTTTTATAGTCTAATAACTCATTAAGAGATAAAGGAAAATAATTACTGATGCTTCAAAAAAGAAAGACTTTAGTAACCGAAACTTTACCGATAGTCACGGTGGTCAAGTTTACTGTGGTACTTTCTTGGAACAGATGTTAGTTGACACTCTCTAAGGCACTGACAGAAAAGAGAAACAGAACTCTTACCACTTGTCAGCCCATTTGCTTGTAGCAATTATTTCTGAAATCTAATGTTGAATTATTCTTACATTATTTTGTTCAGTGTTCCTTATCTTTCTTAGTATACTGCCTTTTCCATTATGAGATTATAGTAGAGGTCCTAGCTTCTGGACATCAATAAACCCCTAGAAGCTATATGAAGAGTGTTGTATACTTCTCTAGTAAATCAGTAACTCTCAACAGAGTCTCAATGGAGTCCACATGATAATCACTAAAACCATCCAGGCCTGGCTGTACACATTTGTAATTCCAGCTATTTGGGAGGCTGGAGGCCAAAGTATTGCAAATTCAAAGCCAACCTGGACAACTTAGCCTCTGTCTTAAAACACAAAATAAAAAGGCTGGATAAGTAACTTAGTGTAAATCACCCTTGGGTTCACACTAGTACTTAAAAAAAAAAAATTTCTTTAGCTTTGTATCTGTCTACCCGACAGATTCAAAAAAATAGCCAATTTTCAATTATAATAAATGTATGAAATAATATAATTAGTCCTGAAATCCAGACAGAGATGAATCTCCTATGTGTTTTTTAAACAGCAAATTGTGACTGACTAGTGGGTTGTGTCTAGCATTTGGAAGGGGGCAGGGGGAACCCATGATAGAGTAGAATAGAGTAGAAAATATCACAGTATGCATCGCATACGGTAAAGATATGATTTTATAAAAAGGTATTTCAGTTTTATATGTATGGATGTTGTAAGCTAGGTCATGATGTATAAAGTCCACTGCTCTAATACCTGCTTTCGTTTTTTCTGTTTTTCATCAAATCTCCTTCATATGCCACTTGTGTGGAAGCCTGGAGCCAAAGCAGTTATGATGACAGAAATGATGATGACGAGCAAATACACTGAGTATTCTACATATTCTTAATCCATAAAATCGGAAGAGAAAACTTAGAATTAGAAAGTAAAATAATTTGATTTAGACCCGTTCAATTCAAAGTCCATACTTGCCAGTTGTAGTGGCACAGGACCGTAATTCCAGCACTTGGGAGGCTGAGGCAGGAGGATCGCTACAAGTTCAAGGCCAGTCTGTGCTACATAATGAGTTCAAGGCCAGACTGAACTATATAGTGAGACCCTATCTCAACAAACAAACAAACAAACCCTTGCTTGCCACATCAATTATAGGCAGTGGGTAATCTGAAACACAGGTGATTCACTTGGTGAGACATATGAATAGGGTCTGTACTGTTAGATTTTCAAGAGTAGACATCCGGATGTTTAGGTAAGACTTTCTGATTTTTACATCTTGGCACGAGTTAAAATAACTAAAAACCAAGCTGAAACAAAATAACCAATTTGCAGCCAAACAAAACAGATTCACAGGGTAAATACAGTCAGCAGGCTGTCAGTTTGCAACTCAGCTTTCTGTTTTATCACACTGTTCAGACACACTGAGCAGAATGATAAGGCCCAGGGGAGACCACTATCAACTATAAGCTTTCAAAGAATGACCAGTGGGGTAGGGCAAGAGCCTCAAAATACATAGATTTTTTACGTGTGACTCTTTCTCATTTTGGGAGCTATGGAATGCATACACTAGCTTTCTTCTGATAAACTATTGCTATTTTGAGAACAAAAAAACCCCACAAGAAATTCCGAGAGACAAGCCTGTGTGGATATGATTTTAAAAAGGATAAAGAAAAAGTGAGTAAATACATTTATATGATTTCTTTATGGAGTCTTTTTTTTTTTGTACTGAGAATCAAACTCAGAGCCTTGAGGTTGCCAGACAGGTGCTGTGCCACTGAGCTACATCCCCGGCCCCTATGATTTTTAGAGTAAATTTCCATTCAAGATTGAAGAGGTAAAAGAAAATTTCTATAGATGGTAAAATTATCTTTATGTAGAAAGAAGTACTTGCATGTGATTAACTTTTTTTTTTGTACCAGAATTGAATTCACAACCTTATGTTTGCCAAGCAGGCACTGGGCCACTGAGTTACATCCCTATGATTAACTTTTGTATATAAGGCTACTATTTGTTAACCTCTTATACTTTTACAGGGGCATGGCATCTTTCATGGAGACGAGCTGGTCAAGGCAGGCCATAATGTAAAAAACTTACATAGTCAAAATTATCTTCACAAACTCCTTAAAAAACCCCATGTAATGGACTGGTTTTGTATATACTACACTTCTTCTCAATAAATTCAGGAAAAATTTACTTCATCATTGGAATATATAATATCCAGTTGCACATGAATGAAACAAAACTGAAACTCAACTGCCACTCAGGCCAGGAAGACTGAATGTAAAATGTAGTTTGTAGGGAAGGCAAAGTAAATTTGAAAAGCAAACTTCTGCTAACTACTGAAAGAAAGATTTTGGTTAAAGTATCTAGAAGAGGCACTGAGTAGCTTTAACTCAGAATCAGAAAATTTGGAAAATAAAAAGAACATTTCTGTGGGTGCTTTCCCAAAAATGTAGGAACTCACAATAATCAAAATATAGTTTAGAAAAATTTAAAAATGAATTCAGTGCAGGATTTGTAACAGAATAAATGAATCTTAAAAAAATCCAATCCTTTCTTAGGGAAACAGTGGACTATTCTTAGTGACACAGTTTCTAGTAACCTGAGTACTAATTCTAACTTGTAGGCCTATAGAACCAAGTTGCCTAATGCCACTTTGAGGGAGAAGTAAAGATATTTTACTTCTGACCCAAATGTAGACTCAAGTTTCTTTTCTGGGATGTAAATACAATACAACAGACAGGAATCTCAATCTGTTTTATTTTTCATTAAAAGTTAATAAATTGACACGTTTATAAATGACTCCTTTTACCATGACCTAATCATTTTTAGGTAAAATGAAAATAACATGCTATTGAAGTTGTAAAGCTAAAATTTTTATATCTGTTTACTACAGCTTAAGGCACTAATTTAATAGAATACAAAGAACTAAGAATTGGTGACCATGAACTAGTTGTACCAGTAATTTTAATGGCAACCTACAAGCTCAAAGGCTCTAATAATTGTGTCACTGTCACAGTGAACACACTTACAGAATATGTGTTCTGTGGTTCAGTCAATCAGTACAGTAGTGGTGGTAGGATTATTTAAAAGACCTTACCCTATACTGTAATCTGGGGACAGGAATTTTTAAAATATTGGGGAAAAATGGATATAGGTTGTATGCACCATGATAACATGTTAATTTTAATAAGCAAGCAAGGGGGATCCTTGAAAATTAACTAGGTCAGCTAACTCTAAGCAAACACTGGTAACATAAAATGGTTCTCAGGAGTTAAAAAACAATCAGGTCATTAAATGTTTGATAAGTCAATATAGACTATGTAAGAATTAGTGGTTCTTTATAAGTCATGACTTACTTGTATGGACTTGCATTGGTATAGGAATCGGGCTCCTGACACATGGGCCTGTGGATTGGACTGAAGGCCTAAATATGCCCACAACACCTGGATCTCCAGAGAAATTGGTATAAAGCAGCAGGAAGTACACTTCATGGCCTGTAGAAGGTAAAGAAACACCTGCCTGAGTGGCCTGACGGCTGCTTATAATCACTTATGATGCAGTACTGAGACACTGTCTGTTAAGCATTATAAATACAGAAGGAAGGCAGTATGCCTTAAAGGAAATGCACACAGGTTCACAACAGACCATATTATTGTTCTTTATCTTAAAAACTTATATTTGAACATTCTAATTACCAACACAGAGATTAACAAAATGTGCAATATTTGTAAGAAATGCTCAGTGAGTGATGTAGTCACTACTATTATTATTGTTTTTTTGTCTTTTTGAGACAGGGTCTCACTATGCATTTCAGGTTGGCCTTGAGTTTACTTTGTAGCCCAGGATGGTCTCAAACTCACAACAATCATCCTGCCTCAGCCTCCTGAGCGCTGGGATTAGAGGCGTGGACCACCACGCCCAGTGCACAGTAATTATTATGAAATATCAAAATAGCCATTTCTGGCTCAGGATGACACTACAGAACCCAGATGAATAACATGTGGCCCAGAAGACAGTGATGGAAGGCAGAGCCGGGTGGAGATAAGGCAGGCAGAGGAGTTCAACCGCACAGAACACTCTGCAGGTAGGGCAAGAGCACACGCTATCCCAACAGATTCTGAAAAATCAAAATCATTTATTTTCTTTAACCACAACAGAATAAAACTAGAAATGTATAAGAGGAACTTTAGAAGTTGTACAAATACACTTACCTAAAAAATATAGAGCATCCAAGAAATCAAAGGGAAATTTAAAAAATATTCTTGAAACAAATGAAAATGGAAACTCAATATATCAAAACCTATAGAATACAGGAAAAGCAGTGCTCAGAGAAAAGTTTATAGTAACAACTGCCAACATAAAAAAAAAAAAAGATTTCAAGTAAACAACCTAACAATGTAATTCAAAGAACTAGAAAAGAAAGAACCAAATGTAAAATCAGAAGAAATAGCAAAAATCAGGGCAGAAGTAAGTGGAGACCAAAAGCAACTACAAAAAATCAACAAAATGAATAGTTGTTTTTAAAATATAAAACCTACAAAACTTTACCTAGATCAACCAAGAAAATAAAAACTCCAAATAAATAAAATCAGAAGTGAAAAAGGAAACATTACAGTTGAAAACATGGAAATACAGATTATGAGGGACTCTTCTGGACAACTACACACCATCAAATTAATGAGAAATGTTGAAGCAGCTGATCTGGATTTTCCAATCATTGAGTTTCCCTCATTTTTTAAGTATTTAAAATACCACTTTCTTTACCAAAAATTATTGGTGATACAAAGCACCAAAAGCTTTAAAGCTTTAATATTAGACTGGTTAAATGTGAAGATTGCACTGATTTGGGGTTATTTTAATAAGACATTTTAATGTATAGTGAACCATTTTTAGGAAAACTAGAAGAAAATGAGTCATTGTCAGAAAGTATATTTCTCTCCTTACTGAAACACTGCAGCTTCTGTTGAGGATACTGGTCCATCCTCCTTTCTGAGCTGGGTTAGCATTACCAAAGATGGCAACACGCTCTGGTCTGGGGCCTCCATGAAGAATCTGATAAATCTCATCCTGCAACTTGCTACAGTTTACCTCCTTTGGCCTGTAATTGAACAGTATGGAGTCTGATGTCCAGTGGTAAAAACAGTCTAAGCCATTAGTATAGTAATCCAAACATTAAAAACAACGCTAACAATTACAGGAAATAATTCTTAGTAGGTATTAAAGGCTGTCAGAAACTCAGCAATGAAGTATTATTTAAAGACTATCCCAACTATTTTCTAAACTGTCATGTAAAATATTTTAAAAAGTTACCATATCAATATAATCTCTAAAAGCTGAGACAAAATTGTGGGGAATGTTGCAGAAGTGAAGAATTACCTGAACTTGCATCCAGATATTGCATTCATGCCAAACTGCACTTCGTGTCTTTTACCCGAGCAAATTCCACTTCCCTGGCTCCGCAAGAGGGTCATCTGAGATAGAAAAGTGATAGTTAAGGAGATCATGCCACGAAAAGGAGGCACAATCGGAAGATTTATGCTTTCAGTTTCCTTAAAACACTATTTATATTTATTAATATATCATATTTAAGTAAAAAATGTGCTCTTTCTCTTTAGTAGTTAAAAAGTACAATTACTGTTTTCCTAAAAACGGTTCACCATACATTAACATATTAAAATAACCCACAACCAGTGCAATTTAGCCAGTCTAATATTACAGCTTTTGGTGTTTTATAGCACCAAGAATATTTGGTAAAGAAAGTGCTATTTTAAATACTTAAAGAACGAGGGAAACTCAATTAGAAAATCCAGATCAGCTGCTGCAGCATTTCTCATTAAGTTGCAACAGGCCACGCAGGTCAGAAAAAGGATACCGGGTGACTGGTGTCACCAGTTAGAACCAACAGGGGCTTCCCGACAATATAGCCAGGATTACCACTTCTAGGAACAGGAACAGGAGTTGTGCTTTGTTGAAAAGCCTGCAAAAAGTGAAGAAAAGTCAAATGTGAGAAGCATGTTTTCCCAACCCTCACTGCCTGGCTTCATTATCTTTCTTTAAGGCAATGCAATAAATGAGCTGCACTGAACAATCTGGCTTCCTTCCAGTGCAGGACTTTGCAATTTATATTTTGTGTTTCCTTTGTCAGTTCTTTCACTAAATAAACCGAGTAAACTAAATATTGAAAGTCACTATCTGCTAAGTTAGAACCAAGGATCTACTCAGGACCTTTTAACCTTATTTCTCAAAAATTATTATCAATTTAGAGGTATGTTCAGTCTGGTTGAGATCAGAGGAATTTAAATGTAATTAAAAATACGTTTCAATAAAGTATAGATGTCTCAGGATGAATTGTGAGACATAGGTCTTAGCTGACCACAGAGTTGAGAACTTTGCTGGGTTCAAAAAGAGGAAGGACGGAGAAGGAAACCAAAAGGTAGTGATCCAGGAACAGGCTCAGTGGGGACGTAAAATGACGTATGTCCAAAAATACAAGAAAATCTAGTTAAAAATTCCCATGGAGTGTTGGCTGAGTTTATGGTTCAAAATGACTATTTAAAGAAAGAGTTCTGATTTCTTCCTTCTACAGCGGATTAAATACAGAGTCTTCTCAAGTACTGTCCCAGCTCTTTGAAAGTCTTGTTGAGCCATTAGGTTGCCCTGGCTTGCCTCAAACTTTCTATCTTTTTGTCTTAGCCTCCCAGAGCGCTGAGGTTACAGGGGTGAGCCACCATGCACACTAAGGGTTCTTATTTGAGTGCTGCTTTGCAGTAAGCCAGTCAAGAGAAAATATTAATAAATATATGTTGAGTACCAATGACTTAATAGATAAATTAAGAAATGTCGACACATTTGACAGACTGAATTAGGACTTCCTACTCTTTTTTTTTGTTTAGGTCTAACTATGTACTTTGGTCTGGCTTTGAACTCACTATGTTGCCCAGGCTGGCCTTGAACTTGCAGATGATCCTCATGCCTCAGCCTCCCATGTGCTGGGATTACAGGGGTATACTACCCTGCCCTGCTCTGGACTTCATATTCTTATACTATTTTGCATTCACTACAGAAGCAGAGAACTATTTCTAACCAGATACTTTTTGCCCTCTTGATCCCTTACAGAAGGGCTCTAACCCTAAAGTGAATGATGAAGTCTTGTTGTAAGGAAACAACTGGTTCAGCAGTCAGGTTGATTTGTCTAAAACTGACAGAAACTTTCTGGATTCCAAAGGTTCCATTGGTTTCTATCTCATAGGTGACCTGAAATGCAAAAGAAGAATGAATTAATAAAATGATGGAACTGATTATGTTTAGGACAGGTTTTCTTTTTACTTGTCTTAAATATGGCAAACATAAATACTATGAAAAGATAAACATGACTTTAAAAATTTTATTTGAACATGGAAAAAAAGACCAACATGGGCCTTTGGAAGAGTTCATGGCAGAGATAAGTTTAAGAAAAGTAAATTTTGCCTATGAGTAGAGGAAGACAAGTACTACAACCAGAGGTACATGTGGGACAGAAACCAGCGTCCTTTCTCTCACACTGTTGATATATAAATAAAGACAGTACCCAAGGGTACTGACGTCATAAGCAACAGAAAGTAAACCTAAGTTTCTGAGCACAGTCTGTCAAGTGACACTTTAAGATAATTCTTACTTCTCTAGGCTAGACTGAGTAGAAGAGAAAAGAACAAGTTGACTAATGTATTTCAGACTGTTAGATAATACTGACTTTGTCAACAAAAGAAATCTGTCAGTAAAAGCCAGTACCAGGGCAAAGGCAGGAGAGTCATTAATTATTTTAATATTATGAAACTGGAATATTGGAGGATGGTGGCAATGGACATAAGTAGGGAGGAAGGCGAGGCTGAACTCTTAACATCTTAGTTCAACGTGAGTTCTGTGAGGCTGAACACCTGACAAGTTAAATTTCAGGAAATGCATAAAACTTCAGATGGGGTTAGTCTAGTACTTTCTGGAAGGCGAAACACCTATGGCAACATGGATCAACATGTATCAGTCTAGAATCTGCAATCAATAAGCTTACCTGAGAAACAACATTCTGACAAGTGTTTCCAGCCAACAGGGGGGGATTGGCCTGGGAGGCAAGTGTAACAGGAACCTGTAACTGGTAAGGGAAAGAGGCACATCGACCAAAACTGAGAGGTATATTTTCTGTTTTAGCTACATCTTATATCCAAAATGAGTATTCTTTCCTTGGTCATCATTTTTCTCTTTCTTTCCATTGCCAGCCTATGACTCAAACTCAGAAGTCAATCTAAGTCAGTACATCTGAAAACACACTTCTAGAACACTTCTATTAGATATGAAATAAGGGCTTCATGGTCAAACACATTTTAGAAATACTGTACTCAACACTCCTTTCTTAGATATTAACAAGGGTGTCTAGCACTAAAAGACCCCAAGAAGCTCACCTTAAATGTAATGTGTAACCTCATTTGACTTTGTTTTCTAGAATTAGCTAACATCACATTAATCTTCACATGAAGATATTAATCATATTTACTACTGTTTTAGGTCTATGCTTGACCATGATACATCACACATTTTTTTCCCCACTATTACAATCTAAACTGAAATTGCTTCAGATGCCAAAAGGCGAAATATTTTTCTCCCCTTTTTCCTGATAAATAGCATCATACCTTCGTATTCTGAAGCTCAGTCACAGCTTGTGGAACCTAGAATAAGTGGAGAGTGCAGATGTGAATATGCGTGTCCCTTTCATAAACATCGCCAAGGGCTGGTGCTTTAGTATCACCAACATACTTTGATGGTGGTAGAGATAAACGTATCACAATGCTTTGCTTCTTTTCTCCTACCTCACTCTTCCTTATATTAATATGCCAAAGGCAGATTTGAGGTTGGATAGACTCAACTACCTATCCTGAATGAGCTCTGCTGAATAGCAACAGCAAGAAGTCCGGTGAAACAGCGCAGTGTTACCCCCTCCTAATCTCCCCTAAGCCCATCCTATTAGCCAGGAGGGTGACAATGTCTTATCCTGGATATAAACCCCTAATTTTTTCATTTTTCTTCAGATGATAGGGTTTTTAGGCCTTCTACCTTTTATGTAGCTCTTGGAGATTTTGACTTTAAGTTCATTGGTGTCCTACAATAGTGGGAAGCATGTTGGTTTCAAACTTACAATGGTGACAGAGTGGGGAGAGGGAGACACTCACCTTCAAGACTGTGAAGTTATAGTAAGAGACAGCATCCAGGGCTGGATCCAAGGTACAACTACTTGCCAGATTCTTCAAGATATGAGTGCAGGTTGTACTTTTGCTCTCTAGGAAACCTAAAAACACAAAGAAGGCAGTGGCAAATAGAAAAGCATATTTAATCAGCCTAAAATGCTGGTCCTTTTGTCCGGGACTCACCTGCAGGATTGCTCTTAGCACAGAGTCCCCCAGCTCCCACCGCTGCAGGCTGCCTCAGCAAGCTGGTTACAGACCACTTGGGAAAGTAAGTCAGAATGGGATCCCCAGCCTGAGTAAAATATAGAAGACATTTTTTCCCACAGTAAGACTGGACTGAACTATACCAGACAGAGAAAATGAAAACAAAGGTTAACAGTTTGTTTACATGGATAACACGGTCCTCCAAAAGAGCTGACAATTGTTTACCTGTTCTAGAAAAGAACCACAAAGATACCTTGCCAATTGTCTTCTACAAGTGAAAAAACTGAACAGTTCCAACCCTTTCCTAGGCTCACCTTGTAAAAGGGTGGTGGCGACTGAGCTTGCGATGGTGAGATGAGTGAATCACCTCCAAACTCTGCAGCCAGGGCTTGGAAATTGGTTGCACTGACCTTTTGGAGCTTCTGGAAATAGTTTAATTTTGCTAAAATGTGGTCAAAGAGAAAAGTTTAGATAAAAAGAAAATATTTTTAAATATCTGCATGCCAGGTAACTAACTTTAAATGTCTTTCAGCTCACATGATGATTATATTCATGTACAGAGTTGGTGCACAACACATCCAAATTCTGTTTTCATCTCATTCTCCACCCTCCACCTCTTGGTCCCCTTCCCTTTACAAAAGACCTATTCCCTTTTAGGTAACTAATTTTTAAAAATGTATTTATTGAGGCATACGATACCTAAAGTGTTGTGTATGAATGCACTAAATATAAACTCAAAGAAGCTTTGCAAACCCATATACTGTATTCCCACCACCCAGACCAGGTCATACAACATCTTCCTAGAAGATTCCAAATCAACACCCCACCGCTGGAAACAGTAAGTAACTCAGATTCTGTCACCTCTTACTTGTAGCCTGTTAAGAAGGGTCAGTGGGTGCCACTACGCTCTAAGTCACTAATTGCCACGAACAGGTGTGATGAGCAATTTGTGATGAAAAGGAATAATGGTCCTATTCAGTCCATACCAGATGTGTCTCTGGTACTAGACAGTACTATTTCCACGGGAATACTGTAAAGTTAGAGACATTTGATCTGTTCCCCCGCTCTTCTTCTTTCTTCTAAACTTCAACTGGCCAGTTCTATACTGTACTAATATATCCAACTCTAAGTAGTACCCTGTTACAAACTTAATTTGTTCTACAATTTTGGAGTAGATGGCCACTGTTGTGTTTGTGTGGGAAAGATGGTCACAGTTGTGTTTGTCACCTGAAGAAGAGTTTGCAAACAAAAACAAAATTTTGTCAAACACTTCTGTCTGCAAACCAAAGTGTCTGTGAATAAAAGTATGAGTGAACCTAGGTACCACTATATATAGATTAACTGGTTTTATTTCTTTTCCTTTATAATTTCTACAGTCAAGATTTCAAACACCTAAAAAGGGTATTTTCTCTAACAATTATACACTTGCTCTTAGAGCAATGTACACATCTGTCCAAGTGCCTGCAGCCATCTCTTTACAGCAAGCACTTCATAACCGAGAGAGATGCAGGGCAGCAGATGACAGTAAAGCACTCTGCTTTACTACTCCAAGTTGTCTGCTAACCTGAAAAAAAGAACAGAGCAAAAACATGCTCCCAGCTCCTTTCTTTCTTTATATAATTATTGTCACTTGGACAGAGTAAAAATTGTAACAATACCCAAGTCACTAAAACCTAATGAGGATTCCACATTAAATAAGCTTGACCTTTATTCTCCATAATCACAATATCTCAATTATTTGACTTTTCAATCAAATTAATCCATATTATTGGCCAGTTGAAGTTTAGAGGCAATGGGAAGATGGGGGAGGACAGATCACATATTATCTCTAACTTTATCATATCCCTATAGAAACTATATCACTTTGTATCAGAGACTCATCTGGTGGGGATCAAACAGGAGCATTATCATGTTCCTTTTTTCATCACAAATTGCTAATCATACCTTTCCTTCACCACCAGAGAGTTTGAAGTGTTTTTTTCATACTAAACATGAATCTATTTGTCAGCCTTGTTCAAGGAAAGTTCACTGACATAATGATTCACTACTGGAAACGGCCGTACTTCTCAGGTGTTGTTGGGGAGCCGTGATCTAGGAACTGTGTGTAGGATGGTATGGGAAGCAGGAGAGGAGAATACAAAAAGGATGTTATAGTAATTGGATGTTATAGTAATGGCCCTACAACATGCTCACAGATCTGGAATTTAGATAGCAATAGAAACTTGGGAAAGGAAAGGGCAACCTCATCTTAAAAAGAAGACTTTATGGGGATGGAGGTATGGAGAGCACAGTGGCAGAGCACTTGCCTACCTGTACAAACTCCTGGGATCATTTCCCAGAGCTACCAAAACCAAACCAAACCTTCTCCCTTTTCCCTCTCACAGTTTAAATGACCATGGGACTCCCGACCACTGTTTTCAAATTCATGTCTTCCCGAGCCAAAAACTGTTTTCTGAGACCAATATACTTTTTCAATTTCTTTTCTAAAATCAGACAAATCAGTCCATTGACTTTCAGGATTTAAGAGACATTTACATTTATTTTGTGTGAAAACACTGCTTGATAGACATTTTAAAAAGATATATCATCTTATTTTTAAAAATGTTTAGTCACTAGCAAATTTCTAAATCCATTTTTAAAAACCAGTAATAACCACTGTGTATCTTTACTGCACTCTACAGTTACAGACTGTTTTCACATTCAGGGCCAATGATATAAATTTCTCATTTTATAGTTGGAGAAATGAGCCTAGAAGTAAGAGATTTGCTCAAGTCTATGGAGCTTGTAAGAAAATAGCAGGACTGAGATCCTAGGCCAATGTTCCTTTTCGTACCCTATTGCTTCATGAAAACAAAAGAAAACCAAAGTTGGCATAGACTCATTTATCAAAAATATTTATTACTTGGTGCCTACAATGTGTCAGGTACACTGGAGCAAGCTGGGGGGGGCAGTCTGTGATTACCTAAGAGGAGTGATTAACAGTACTGAATTAAAATTCTATATGGGTCATCTGAACCACACCCCCTAATGCCTAACAAACTGCCAAAGTTATCTAAGCAGTCAGGAGAGTGAGTGAGCAGGGGAAGGGGCAGAAGGAAAAAGGGCGACACAGATTCAAAGAACAAAACCACAAAGTTTAAAAAAGACACAGCCAAAGACAAAGTCACGTCTCAATACGACCTCAGTTAAGAGCTAACATGTTTCTACTCACAGTTGTTCACGTGGACACAAAACTGTTTGATGCCATTTGAATCCATGAAAACTCTGGAAGGAAATGGGGAATTACTCCTGAAGATAAGAGAGTCCTCTACGCACACCCAACTTGAAGATCTGTGAGGGAGGATGAGGATACATTTAGCAGGCAGAGGTAGGTCTAAAGAAGTGGTGTACAGACGCCAGAAGCCAAAGACAGTGTTGGGCAGCTACAGTGCAACACCCAACGTCTACTGGACACTCCGTTCTACACAATCAAAAAGGAAGGTCACACCTGGGATAAACCAACGGGGCAAGAAAGCGTTAAGCTAACTTTTCCTACTTCCCAATATTTACTGTAAGCCCCAGTCCCCTCCAGGACTCAAGCTGAGCACCCCACTTCACCTGACGCTGCCCGGAAGGCAGAACGAGAACACAGTCCTCGGATGGAGAAGGTAGCAGTCTCTGTCGCAGCAGCAATTTAGATCGCACGCACCAGGAGTCAAATCACAGACACAGGACGGTAAGACTATGGGGATACAACGAAACGTAGAGAGGGATGAGGGTCCTCCAACTCTTCCAAGTACTATTTCCCTTTCTCCGACAGCCCCGGTTCTCGCTTTATGGCAAGTCAACTTCTTGTTCTCACCGAATTTCAGATCTCCAGTCAGCAGCTCTCGCCTCACCAACCCCGCCCTCACCTGGGAAGAGGTCCAAAGTTTTATTCTCCGGCGCCGAGGAGGTCACCGCAGAGGGGCCCATCGTGGAGAGCCCAGGGTCGCCCTGGGGAGGTGGAGACCCCACTGTGCGGGGCTGCAGGGTCCCTCCCTGCTCCACTGGCTTCAGCACTGAGGAAGTGGGCGCTGCCCCTGATAGGAAGGAAGAGGGCTGAGGACAGGCGCCTTCGGGAAGCATCAGGAAGAACACCGGCAGCAGCGCAAACGGCGAGGCGTACATAGAGCGGGTGAGAAGCCAGAGGGTGTAACGTCTAACTGCCGCGGTCCAGATGTTGCTAGAGAGTGAGTGGGAGGAGTCGTACGACGTCTGACGTTGTCCATCTGCTCATTGGCTCGTGGCGATGAGAGATTTTTCAGCCAATAAGAAGGAAGGTTGTTGGAGCTCTCTCAACCTCCTAAGGCCCGGCCCACCTCCTTAGGCCCGCCTGGCCCTGCCTCTGTCGCCTGGCAACCGCGGGCGCTAAGGAGCCCTTGCTGCACCTTCCCGCTGGATGGCAGTAGGAGTTCGGTGGGCAGACTTCGACACAGTCGCGCAAACTGCAGAGCCCAGAGTGAGCTTTCCTCCATGCAAAGATTTCTGTGACGAGAAACTAGTTTTGTTGGAAGGATAATGGCCTTAGGGAGGAAAATACAAACTTTAAAAGGTTTTAAAAGTTTTTACCTTAAAAAAATGTCTCCTCTAACTGTAATATTTTGGGGAAATACATTAAGAGTAATGCTTTTTAAATGTTAACATTGAGGAATTTCTGTTTAAAACTTCAGAAAATGCATCTTACCATGAAAGGTGAACTGAATATTGCTCTAAAACAGAGAAGGGAGATTAGAAATAACGACGCAGAGTAAGGAAAAGTATGAAGAAGGATAAAGTTAAAAACGAAGAAACATTTTCTAGATGAGAAGAAAATGAGAAATAGCAAAAATAGAAATAACAAATGGTGGAAGAAAACTAATAGTTTGCCATTGTAAGTGTCACGTGTAAGACTCTTTAGAATACTTTTGCTTTCCTCGGAAGTAGCGAGCCTCTTCCAAGTATCTAAAATAGAACCGTCCCGTCAGATTTTCTACATTCTTGGGACCACCCGAGCTGTATCTGCACTATGCATTTGCGGCAACTGCACATTAGAAATATGTCGTGTTGATACAGGAAAGTAAATCTCCCAACCTGAATGATATCTGACGAGTTCGTGTTCTCTAAAACCGAAGAATGAATTTTAGGAACAACGGAGGTTAAGAGCAAGAATATATTTATTGAGAGAAAGAAAGCTTCTATCCAAGAGGACAGAAGGGGGGCCCGAGTGGGTTACCCCCGACTCTGTCTTTTCCAGGGACTTTTATAGGGAAAAATATAGGTGAGGCGGGTCCAAGGTAGGGGAGATGGACAACACTATGGTCCGCCAATAAGACTGCAAGGATGAATATTTAGGTAAGACTGAGGGGACTGGGATCAAATGGGAAAGCGAGTCACGTAACAGGCGGGCATGAATGCAGAGCAGGGCTTTTCCCCTAAGGGTTGGGTCAAGGACTTTTCAAGGTGGTAGCTACCTATTTAGAATATCAATCCCTGCTGTCTATCCCTGGGGAGGTATGTGGGTGTATTTGTTTAGTCTTTTTGTCTTGAGGTCTGGCCCACAAGTATCTTATCTTTTATGTTGTCTTCTTCGAGGGCCCAGCCCTGTCTGACTGCCTATAGTATTTCTATCTATCTCAGCTGCCTATAACAGTGTGACTAAGGGCCTGAGTTTATTTTACATTCTAATTCAGTTAAATAACCGTCGTTGACTAGTAGCTATTATATTGTGTAGTATCATTGTATTGTGTTGCGCTCTAGGTCAAAATCTCAGTTCTCTAAACCCTATATTTTCCTGTATCCACAGTTCTGGATTATTTCAGTATTTGGTTTGGGGATATAAATTAAGAGGTGTTGAGAGTTGTCTAAAATCTAATACATTACTTAAAATCTAGTCAATTTCTACCTTTCCAAGTGAATCACTCAGGCAGATAAGTTTTAGGTCACCTGAACTGTCTCACATTCTCAGACAAGATGTTAATTTTCTAATATTTTAAAGTCAGTACCTAAAGGTATCTGTATTATAAATATTCTCAAACATATGTGATGGGGTGATGAACTTCTATGAGCAATACCCATGTTTGTGCTTTGTCTTAAACATTTACCTATCCTGTTAATAATTTCCATCAGAAAGGCCAAGATCAGGTTACGTTACATGTATTTATCAGAATGTAAAATCTGTAACATATTGTGTCTCTCTTGTCCACTAGTGTATCCCCTTGCATAAGACAGTGAATAGAACATGTTAGATGTGCATTAAGTATTTAAGAGACATATTAAAGACTGTTTTGTTGAATTCTTTAGATCTGTTAGGAATATGTTTTATTTCATGAATATATATCTTTCTGTAACATTTCTGTTGTAAATCTGGTCAGAGACCATTTTAGATCTCAAAGTTTAGAATTCAAATTGCAACTCTTAATCAGGGTTAAGCTAGCCCTGAATTCATTAGTATTGGCAAAGGAGTCCATTGGGTGAAGTAATTTCAGGGTTGAGTGATAAGAAAATGATTCAGAATCATCTGAGTTGCTTTTTCTTATTTTCAATTTTAGCACTTGAAAATGGTTAGAAAAGTTATTTTTTTCTTTTTCTGTCTTGTCATGGTTGATAAAAAAGATTATTCAAATTACTGCTGTTATGTGTAGGAATCTCTCTAAGAATCTCAATTTTTAATAGTAAAATATGGGAGATAACTTTGAGGAAAGAGAATAAAATTTATTCACATGTGTTGTGCAGATGCCAGTCTTAACATGGGGACCAAATTAAATTGTTTAATATGACATCACCTCAGAAGCAGAGATTTCCAAATTAGATCATATGATACCAGCAACTGTCTGTGTCTGCATTTTAAAATGTTCAATATGTGACTGGAAATTTAGCCATGAGATTGGATCAAGATGGCAGATTGAGAACAAGTTTTAGTTTCTCCCAATTTCTCTTTTGCAAATCTCTTTCTCAAAATTACAGAAGAGTAGTACATAGACTCATGCACATTCACTTATACACTTTGGTGTTATGAAACCATTTCTTCCAAAGGCTTAGATGTTTGCAGTTTGGTCTCCAGCCTATGGCACTACTGTGAGATGATGGGAACTTTAAGAAGTGGGACCAAGGGGAGGAAGGAGATTGGAGACGCGCCCTCACAGGGGATATGGGAATGCTGCTCCTTTCTGTCTTTTGCTTTGCTTCCTGGCTACCATGAGGTGAGTTCTTTCCTCTATGTGCTTGCTGGTTAGAATGTACAGTATTGGCTCACCACAGGCCTAAATGCAGTGGGGTCAATCAATGAGGGACTTAAACCGCCAAAAATTTGAGCCACAATATGCCTTTCTTTCTTAAAAATCTATTGTTTCAGGTATTTTTGACACAATAACAGAAAGCTGATAGAGCATTAACCAAATGACTTAATAAACACATCAAGGGCAACTCCATATCACTATTAATTAGGGAGATTCAAATGAAGGCAACATTAAAATATACTACAAAATTTTAGCATCAGTTAAAATTTTAGAAGACTGACAATGCCTAGTTTTAGTGAGGATGTGGAGTTACTGGGACTGTCACTTGCTACTGATAACAGTGAGGTTGGAAATTAAGGCTAGGGCAAAACCAGTCAAACCCCTGGGTGGATTCTTTCAAAGTCACAGAGACTCAGGGCACATATGCAGAACACAGGACCCAAAATGACTGCAATTCTTGAGCACTGTACATGGAACCAATCAGAAAAGTGCTATTTTAGTTCTTACATATCTAGTGTGAAACCAAGAAAGTCTTTCAACAGAGCAGTGTAAATCAAATGAATTTTTGGTAGAACACCTGTCCCAATGCCTTATTTGCACAAGGAAGAAGTCAATCCAAGAATTCCAGATACAAAGGATCCCTTTCCCTTATCCTTTCTACCACTGTGAATCTGTTCACCAGCCTGCTCTCACTCTGCGCAGTGTACTTTTTTTCTACCTTCAATAAATGTACATCTTGATACTGTTTATGTGTGTCTTTTCTACTTCTTTGTTCAGGACACCAAGGACCTGGATAGAGTTTCCATGGGACACACCATCAGGTAACAGTGGTATAAATTGTTGGAACCATCTATATACAGTTAGGCTTTATATAATAAAAACTAATATATGCATATCCTATGATTTAGCAAAGATATTCTTTTAGGTAATAGAAATATATATATCAAAAGACTGGGGTGAGAACATTTAGCACAGTATTATTTATAATAGCTCCAAACTGAAGGGTGGGGATATAGCTCAGTGGAATAAGCTCCTGCCTGGAAAGCACAAGGTCCTGAGTTCAATCCCCTGTACTATAATAGCTCCAAACTGGAATCAACCCAATTGCTCAGTAAGAGCAAAGTGTGTATAAATATGGTATGCTTATATAATGAATGATATTACAATGAAATTGAAGTATTGCCAAGCAAAAACTTAGTCTCATCTAGCAAATATAATGATGTAAAGAAGCAAGATAAAAAACCATATTGTGGATCCGGGGAAGATGGCGACCGGGTGAGCAGCAAGGGAGCGAACCTCCTTGATAAACACCACCAGCTCGAGACAGACTTGGTGAGCGTGAATGCCGGAACCTCGGCTGGGAAGTTTAAACTGGGCGTATTTCTCTGAGATGCCGGGGGAGATGTGGTAGGGCGGACCAGGCTGCCGGGGCGAGACGTGGGAAAGTCCCA